>UELU01146544.1:0-17469 GCA_900490025.1 Megastigmus dorsalis | reverse complement strand
AGCTTTACGCTGATTGGCCTGATCGACTGATTTTCAATCGATGATTACTCAGTAACTACTGATCGGATCGAAAAGTTTATTAGTGATTTTTTACTTAGAATTTTTCGCTCTATACGAATCCATACAGTGTGATATTCTATTTGTTAACACCCTGTATGTCGCATTACAATCGTTGTAATCTATTTTGTAAACAATGTTCGGAATTTCTAATCTGTCAGTGATATCTTTGCCTAATTTAATGAAGGTAAAAGCACTAGTAATAGACCTGTTAATGCAGATACAGTGACTCCCCCTCAAAATTTTATTTATCCTAGTGGATAAATGTTTAATAAAATGTAAAACAATCTTTGGTTTTTTAAGAATAAAACCGTTATTAGGAGGAGCTTCATCATTATTACAACTAATCATGATTTTGTTTATTCTTTTATGTACATAGGTTTCAATGAATTCGTTAGGAAAGTCATTAAATTAAAGAAAAATCTTTACAATTTTTAAGTTTCTATTATAAAAGCTGTGTGAGAGGCAAATGACTTTAACTACTAAGTTAAAAATAGCATTACCAGTTTGTAATTATAATATTTATATTAGTTCTGATTAATGTGAGAACTAAAAAATTTGGTGGTTTTGGTGGATTTTGAGGTATCTCTTGAGGTTAGAAATAAATTCTGACGTGTAGGCGTTAATCGGGTTGCGGATTTGGTTTCAGCGGGAAAAAAACACATGGAATTCATGGCGCGTTTTAACGAAATTATATAGTTTACTTCATGAAACACCTGAATTATACGATACATTTTCTAAATTTGACCGTCTTCTGACCTTGACCCTGACGTGACCCGATCAAATGGACCAAGGATTCGGATTCAGCGACCCCAAAAACATATAGATATACTAGTTAACTTTGTTTGCGATTTATTTTCTGAATTTTACCTTGGCCTGACGTTGGCTCTGACTTGACCGGGTCAAATGGACCACGGATTCGGATTCAGCGACCCCAAAAACATATAAATATACTTTGTTTGCGATTTATTTTCTGAATTTGATCTTGGCCTGACCTTGACCCAGACGTGACCGGGTCGAATGGATCACGGATTCGGATTCAGCGACCCCAAAAACAATAAATTCAGGTGGTCTGGTCTACCGCGCAGGAAACTTTTTTTGTGGGCCTGTGTAATTAATCCCATTCTTCCGCCCCTTTCCCGTTCCTCAGAATAAATCGAATATTCGCACTCTTACGATAACGCGTAGAAAGTTGAGAAATAGAGTTATTTATAATTAACTAACTACAATTCCTCGGTCGCTCACGCTTCCTCAGATAATTTGTACTATGCTAAGGTAGCATTTTAGTGAAAAAAAGTTAATTTATCAAATGTATTTATAATACTTGTCAGTTAAATATGTGCCATTTACCATTTACATTTTATATTTTACCATTTACGATTTATCATGAGTAAATTTTAAAATTTTTGAAAGTGTTTAAAAAGCTAAAAAATTAGTATTTACTTATTATTTATTCATTAAATAATAATAAGCTTTCTCATCAGAAAACGTTTCAAGAACATGGGTTTCTGAATAAAAAAAAGTAGTTTTGCTAATGAATCAAATTCGTTTAGAGAATTTATTTTTATTTAATATTAAAAAAATATAGATTTTAATTATTAACAAAGAAAATAAAAATCCTTATACGAATAGATATTCGCACACCAGTTTGTATTTGCGAATAGCGCATAGACACTCTGAGACGCCTCAGGGCTCAGAGACAGTATTCATACTTGTATACAGGGTACGTGCCTAACACAAGCCCGCGACCTAGAAGACAGACGAAAAACACAGGTAATACGTATAGGTATACCTATAGCGCTCAGCCGATTGTCCATCTGAGGACTTGGTCAACGCATACAGTGAGCGACTATGTTTTCAGCTATAAGAGAGTAGAGCAGGGAAGGTTAAGCCCGCTCCCCTAGACGTCGCTTCTACCATGCCCACTTTCTCCCCTGCCGCTGGCGCGCTAATGGAGGGCCGAGCTGATTGGCTGATTTCTAAATTTTCAATTGCCAATAACTCAAAAATTATGCATGGAATCGAAAAGGAAGAATGACGTATGTCTTGGAATTTCCTCCTCTATCCGGTAGTTCATTTTAAAGGGTATAACCATGCAACATTTTTAAAGGCACCCTAATTTAAAAAAAAAATCGTTTAATTTGATTCACTAGATCCGGAGATACAGAATTGCTGCAGCGTGATGAGGCGTGCGGAATCCTACAAACAGTAATTGAGGTGATGCGGGAACCGTCTCCGCGCGATCCGCCTCACGAGGCCCGACGCGCGTCAAGAACATATCATGCTGTCTCTCTCACTCTGCTTGCTAATATGGGCTATACGGGAAGCACCGGGCTCCCGAGAATCACAAAAAATATAAGTATGGCATGCACTGCTTCACTTTAAAATATTTCAGAATTTTCTTTCGTGCCATTTAGCGACTGCATCACCAACTAGAAATACCGTAATGTTTGATCGTCCATAATGAAAATATTGTCGTGACTACTGCTAGACGGCTTTCCGATTTTTCTCTCAAGATCATTTTCGATAGAATAATCCTGAAAATCGGAAATTAGTTTTAATCGAATAATTAATTAATGATGCACGTGCGGAAACTTTATTTTAAGGCATACGTTATCGTTATTAATTACTGTAAGCATTTTTGTCTTACAAACCTCTTGGTCGAGTAATTGAGTGGAGCAGACGACATTCAAGTCCAGATTTTCTATATTTTTTTTCGCGTACTTAGATTATTTTTTTCAAAAATTTCAAAGTTTCGACACCTGTAGAAACGTTCAAGCTTTTTCTTAAAAAAAGTTTTGTCAACGTAAAGTATTAAATGAGGACGTGATCTTGTGAGAAAAATTTAAGTAAATTGTTTCCGTTTTGGTAGTTCCAAATCTGCCACAGGGGGCATTCAGATCGCACTGAGGAGCACTCTTAACTTAAGAAGTATGTTTATGGACGGTTAAGCTAACCTGCGGCCTGGTGGGTGACGCACAACCGTTAAATTATTTTCGAGCCTAGGCTTTCGCCTAATAGTTCGGGACTCAGTATGATAAGCGTATTTTAACTGATTGTTTTGTAAGCGTTTGTATATTTATACGATTCGCCCAGCGAACTATTTGCCCTGAACAAAATCGCATAATGTGTGTGTGTGTGTGTGTGGCTCCTTATTCGCCCAGCGAGCTAATGCCCTGAACGAAGATCGGAGTATGTAATAGTAGTATGTGTAGTTTTGATATGTGGTCCATAAAAAACGCACTTTTTGGACTGTTTTGTAGACAGAAAACAATCCGTAAAGTGTATAAATTTTACGGACTCAAAACAGTTCGTAAGTGCGTACTTTACGGACACGTATATCAAAAATCCTTATTCGCCGAGCGAGCTTTTACCCCTGAACAAAGATCAGAATATGCATGGATAATCCAGCGAGCTTAATATTAAATTGAGTCCTGAATTATCCAAGAATGTTTAGTGTGTGAGAGAGAGTGTGTATACTTGTGTATGTGAAAAGGATAGAGAACAGAAATGAAGCACCAAATAGTTTAAAACTTACTCTTCATATTTGTAGTTTACAGATGGACAGTAACGTGGCTACACTTATTAATTTATATTCACACTAGTTACAGTTTTGTTACACTCGTAAACTGTTTTATTCCAACACTTGGGGACGATTTTAAAGTAATACTTATGTGCGACTATTGCGCTTGTTCAAAGAATAGTTGCGTGAATTTTTCCAATGGTTGCTGAGTACTGCACTGAACTGAATTGAACTTTTCGAGTTCCGGAGTGGACTTCGGAATATCTACTGACTGTTGTTAAGAAAAGATGGCCCTTTTAAGAATCATTACTCCGCCTTGCAGTTGAGTGGGCGTGATTGAGCCAGCGAGAGAGTGGTGGTGTTGAGAGCTGATTAGATTAGCTCGGTCAAGGGCAGGATTTCTTCTCCTTTTTTGGGTGTTTTCCTAAATTTTCCGGGTCCTTGATTGGATGGGCCTGAGTTCCTTGGGCGTCTCTTGAGGGTGGAGTCTGAAATTGTTTTCTATGTTTTTCCATGGATGTCGCCACAATTAAGTTTTACGCGTTACATTATTATAGTCGAATAAAAGAAAGAGAAACCAATCATTCAGTAAACTTATCATAATAATAATAATAACAGTAAACGTATGCTATCCAAATGAGTAAAAGATTGAAATATGTAAAAATTTAAATTATTTGTAATGTTTTTATTATTGGAAACAATAAAAACAATAGCAATGATTAGTTTTTGTACAATAATGAACGGGTGCGAAATACAATGTAAGATTTGGTTAATTTTAGTAAAGAATGATATAGATTAAAAGAGTATATTATTATTAGTGTAAATAAGGCGTTGTATAAGAGAATATAATTATGGTGGAAGTACAATATTTATAAAGGAAATATAATGGCTTAAAAGGTAATATATATATATACATACATAGTGCTTGATTTAGTTAATTAGGCGCCATAATTTATTATATAATATAATAAGAATATTTTAGAATAATCAGTTAATTTTTTTTAAAGGTTTGTCTTAAGATGTAATATATACAAAACAGAGCATACATATTTACCTGAACAGAAATTAGTGATATATTACAATTTGATATTTAAGTTTTACACAATTATTAATGAAAAGAAAAATAGTTTAGATTTACAATATCGACGCTCTGTTCTTTCCTCATGCTTATATTTAGCATCGGCTATCGCGGATTTTGTTTTCCACGGAATCTTTGCATATTTGTTTATGTATATACCGGATAGGCTGTCGATAATCGCTTGCAGCTGTGTCGGTTTTTATCGCCCTAGCAGGGCGTTCGGTTATCGTGACCATATGTTGAGTTTTCCTTGGATATAAGATTTGTATTTTTTGAACGTCACATTTTTCCGTAGGCATTGCTTTCTTTCTTTCTCGGTCTGCTATCGCTCGGCGTTACACTTAAGCTTAATTTATGGCTAAACAGAAAAATATAAGGCGCGAAAAAAGGAATGCTAGTGGTCCTCAATACTGTGTCTATTATCGAGTGTCTCGATGCTCGCTCGCTTGCTCGCTAGCTTGCTCGCTCGGCGCCGATTTTTTTTTTATTACGCGAAGGGTGCTGTGTATTCGAGGCATACATATTTCACGTACGTGTCATATTTCGGGTTTTGCGTTGCTTGCATTTTTTCCAAGAAAAGCGTCTTCGACTTCTTTTTTTGGTTTCACGACTTTCTAGCACTGGCGATACTATTACTACTGACGAGACTATTGATAGATTTATACATTCTCCTATCGTGAGAGCAAAAGCGTGAGATAGTGCGGACGGAGGGTAGAATTGAAAGTTTGACGAAAAGAAAATTTTTAAATTTAAGTTTTCGTTTCTTCCAATACCTTTCTCTATCTAAAATATTAACATTGTCAAAATCTATTGTATGTTCGGTTTCATAAACGTGAACAGCTAATGCTGATCTCTCATTCTCGCATCATACATCTCATTTGTGCTTCTTCACTCGGACTCCAAATTTTCTCTTACTAGTGCCAATATATGTCGCATTACAACCGTTGTAATCTATTTTGTAAACAATGTTCGGAATTTCTAATCTGTCAATGATATCTTTGCCTAATTTAATGAAGGTAAAAGCACTAGTAATAGACCTGTTAATGCAGATACAGTGACTCCCCCTCAAAATTTTATTTATCCTAGTGGATAAATGTTTAATAAAATGTAAAACAATCTTTGGTTTTTTAAGAATAAAACCGTTATTAGGAGGAGCTTCATCATTATTACAACTAATCATGATTTTGTTTATTCTTTTATGTACATAGGTTTCAATGAATTCGTTAGGAAAGTCATTAAATTAAAGAAAAATCTTTACAATTTTTAAGTTTGTATTATAAAAGCTGTGCGAGAGGCAAATGACTTTAACTACTAAGTTAAAAATAGCATTACCAGTTTGTAATTATAGTATTTATATTAGTTCTGATTAATGTGAGATCTAAAAAATTATGCAACAATTTGCCTCCATTTCCGCAGTAAACTTCAAAGGTTCAGAAAATTCATCAAAAACCCTCAATCTCGTTTATACGGTCTTTATGTAAAATCAATAAGCAATCATTCGCATATCTCCAGTATAAAAGTTCATTATTGTTGGGGTTCTTCAGTGAGTTTAGACCGGTGAAACGCAATCTTATTCTATTTTTGATAATTTTTCATATTTTCGAACATTTTATTATGTAATCCTTTTATATCGTAAATTTTATGTATGTATACTCATCTCTTGGGGTGTTGGACTGCATATGTTTTAAACAGCCTACCTCAAAAGAAAATATGAGTCTAAATTTTTGTGCTGGATGACGATCAATAAATTCTCGTCTTATTTTGAAGAATTGCCCACACTGAAAAGTTATTGAGACTGCTGCCATCTCACCGCTAGCAGTGCAGCGCTCCCACCACCAGTGAGACGTCTATAGCACCACTTTGGTACGGCAGCCGTCCACAGCGGGAGAGCAGCGTTCCCTCGCGAGTGGGAGCTCTAGCGTACCATTGAGCAGTAGGTCTGCTAGCACTGTCGCCATCTGACTGTGAGCCTAATGCTCTCCGCTGTGGGAGCTCAGAACTCAGTGCGAAAGAGTAGACGTAGGGGAGAGTGCGGCGATATGGGCCTTGGGGCGAGATAGGCATTCGTAATTATTTTAATAACAATGTTACTTCTAAGGCTGAAAATTTTTAAATGTTGTAGAATATTTTGTTGCAGGTTAGTACGTAAAAAAATATCATTTAAAATTATTTCGGAATAGAAAATAAAAATCGACTAAGGCTTCAAATTCTGGTTTCAATCTTTCATTTAATCCCATGAAATTTGAGGTGGGGCTATATGGGCTAATCCAATTGGGGTGGTATGGGTATTAGTTTTTTTAATAATAACGCAATGTTAAGCGTTGTTGTGCCTTTAAAAGATAATTAATAAAGTAATTAACTCAATATAATCTAAAAGAAACGGTAAAATGCCATAATTGATCCAAAAAATTAAAATTCGATACAACAGACTTCGGATCTCGTTCCTTAGTGCGTTGCCATGGTTACCCATTCATTTAACATTGAACACTCATTGCGCCCCATACCTGAGGCGAGATGGGTTTTCGGCGATGTGAAACGTGCACTCTTTTAACTCTATTATTTAAGATAGTCAACAATTTCTGTGACTTATAAATCTTATATTATTAAACACTTGAGGGATTGATTAACTCTTTCATGGTGTTTTTACAATTTTTATGATTAATTTACTATTTTTAAAATATTTTTAACCTATATAGCTCCACAAAAAAATCCATGTCGCCCCACTCTCCCCTAACTAAAGATAGTACAGAGGCACGCTCACTTTTAGAACTGCAGTAGTCCGTGCGAAGACTACTGCAGTCCCACAAACTTTTCAGTGCAGCTATAATTTGATTATATGCAATTTTTGATATATTTAAAGACTTGCATTAAATTTATTTATGGGAATTCTTGTTGCATTTGGATTACAACTATGGTTAAATAGACTGCAAGAAGGAAGAACTATATAGCACCAACATTATGATTATGACCATACTAAGCAATTTGAAGAAGCTGAACTTTAAAAATTTTTAATATATTAAAATACAAAATTTTTAAATAAAAGGTGAATTAATAGTTATTTAAGTACCTCATGATAATTCAATTGAATCATTACATAATGATGGACTATCTATTAATTTCCCAATAAAAACGGCATCTTCTTTATCTATCAAAGCTTGCAAGTTTTTATCTGAATCATCTCCAAAAAATGTAGATAAAATAAATAAAAAGTATAAAATTACAGCTACATTCGTTGTCATGCAAAGTACTTCTAGCATCCACCTTTTAACTTCATGAGTTTCAAAAGAGTATAAGGGTTTGTAAACGTCGCTGTGGTATACCATCCTATAAAAATGCTTTTTTCAAACAATCTGAAATATATTAATGTTATATAGACATGTATATACTAATGAATAAAAAATTTCTAAGTTCTTATTAATAATTTTGAAAATGCTCATAATTCCAGAAAAACAAAAATTCATTTGATTTATTGACTTTACAGCAATCATATGATTATATATTACCTTCACAGCTATCAATCTCTGTTAGTTGCTGTTCTCTGCCAGAGTTCATCAATGTTTCCAGCTTCCCTTACGGTTAATGCAGCAAGCTTTAAATTAAATTTCTAGTATATCCTCTTCCCATGTTTGATAAAACGTTATTACTTCTACTTTCTGCAGGTAAATATGAATTATCATTGACAAATTTTTGATCGGTCTTGAATGTATTAAAACATTTACATGAGGTGCAGTAAATCTTAAAAAAGACATAAATATTGACAATTTGTTTCACTGAACTTAAATAAATACAATAAATAAGTAAAATACTTACTTCACGCATGTTATAAGCAAAAAATAAATATGCTGAATGATATTTAACTTCTTTTATTAAAGTCAAAGAGGGAATAAGATGGCCGCCGCCCAGCAAACACGTGTAAAGAGTGCATGCTCGAAAAAATAGAGTAGAAAGTGAATTTAGAGGAAAAGTTGAATGCTAGTGAGCAAAATAACGGAAAGTGTAATAAAAGCTTCGGTTTTAAAAGAGTTGGGAAAGAAAGATAAAGTCAATAAGAGAAGAAAGTACGGAGAAAACCCAGAATAGAAAAGTGAGGTTAGAAAGAATGGAGGACTAAGAGAGACGAAAGGTAAAAAAGAAAAGAAAGGAAGGATTAGAAAGAAAGAATAATTAGAGGCTAAAGAGAGCAAGGATAGGACACAAAGAAGGGAAAATCATCATAAGCACAAAAAGTTAGCGAAAGAATAAAAACTGCTGGAGGAGTGAGAGAGAAAAGGAACATAGAGAAGGAAGGTGTAACAGCCCTAAGCGAGACAAAAAAGTGGAAAGAAAGAAGGCAAGGGTAAAGAGCAAAGAAGAAAGACAAGAGTTGAATAAAGACATTAGAAAGAAAATAGGACGAGATAGAGAGCAGGTTAGATAGAAATAGAAAAAGGAAAGAGATACAAAATAGAGCGAAAATGGACAAATAGGAAAATGAAGTATATTAGAATAGTGAGAGAAGGAAAATGCTGGTCGGCGACAAGAAGGAAATAGATTAAGGAATAATACAAGTGTAACTTTGTATAAAATTTGTAGAACATAATGTTAAAATAAAGAATATATAATATAATAATATAATATTAAAGTCAAAGTTTCCTTAAAATCCGATTCTGTTTCGTTACAAAATACAGCTATAAAGTAATAGCACAACATAACCTTAATGCTCCTTGATTGTTTTCGTATAAAACTTTCCTTTAAATAGAACTATCTCTATAACTATTAATTAATATCTTCTTTAATTAATTTTTACTAACTTCTTTAATTAATGCCCTGATGTGACAAATGATAAACCTCATCAAAACACAGCACACTAATATGCAAAATAATATGCAAAAAAACTCGCAATGGTTTAAGTATGAAGGAATATAAGTAGTCGACTGCTTTCTTTCCACTAAAGCAGACCACGCTCCACATTCAACAGGTCGCCGACTTATACTAATGCTGTAGTTCACGTATACAGTTCGCCTGTACAGAAACTATAGTAAACATCTGACTGTCTGACTGTCTGACAGGACTGAAGACCGTTCTGCGGAAATGCTCTGGTCTGGTCGAAAATTAGCAATGCTGTTATAATCGAACAACATATGCTATGGACGTAAACTTATTTAATAGAAAGCTTATGAAGAATTAACTGAATAACTTCAGTTTGATGTACATAAAAGCTACAATTACTTATTGAATAGAGAAAATAAGTAAGGCGCAAAATTCTGTTAGGTTAGAAAACCATAATTTTGATGTATATAATAGTACAGTCGTCGCGTCGATGCCGTCGCGGGCTGCATGCTTACCTGTGACGCGCTGATGCGCGCCTTAATTTTGGACAGTAACCCTGGTGGAAATCAAATCTATTTACTGACTAGGAAATGGCTAGCGATCTAGAAATGGATCTAGAAAAAATGAAAGAGTTTTTTCCTTGTCAACTAACGTCGAAAATTGAAACCAAATTTACTGTTTTTTTTGAGCTTGTAATGTAATATACTTATTAAACATCTTAACTTATGAAATAGGAATACAGACACACTGGTTTTAGATGCATAAGTAACACGTTAAGTAAATTATTTAAATCTGCCTCGATTTATTTACGAACATGATACAAAATTTAGCTATAAAATAACTTAATCGTAGACGAAACTTTACTTAATTCCCAGCTATAAAAAATGATAACGCTATATTTACGAGTGATAGAGACAGAATCGCATTAAACTAATAAAAATTATAATATTAATTATTATAATTTAATATTAATTATAATATAATAAATGCATCTTTAACCAAAGCTGCGATATAAGAAATTTATAAACTAATGATTTCAAGACATTGTTTCATATTTGAAATACAATTACAGCAGAAAAATCAAGTGTAAAATTTTTGAGTTAGGTATCATCTGTATGCATTCTATTAAGTACCTAAATAATACTAGAAAAAGCATCTCAATCATCTCAGAAAATTCATCTCAAGGAAAGAAATTGTGATTTTCTCCTCACGGAGATGGAAATAAGGGATAAAAGAGAGTGCCGTGCGCCATCTAATAACAAGATTGCTAGTCACAACCTAGAACATCTTGTGTAACTCGTATTTGTGGTGGGGGCGAGGTATTTTATGAGTTGATACCCATTGAGGTGCCTCTGCACGAAAAAATCTCTGTATCAGACCGATCAGATGTAACGTGCCAGGTCGGCATAAGTGACACTTGACCCTATTTTTTATATTTCAGAAAACGTTTTATGTATTATTATGAAATGTATTTATTATTGAGAAACCAAAAAGACGATTAAGCTTAATTATAATCTATGCTTATCTACTGGAAACTATCAGTATCGCTTCCTCAAAGAGGAAGTGTTGTATCGGTGAAAACAAATTTTGCCAACATCATTAGAACAAAAATCGACTATATTATTGTAGAAAATACATAAACACTCGTGTGTTTATGTGTGTTATACACGATCGAGAAGATGATTTTAACCTTGAGTTACCATTTCACCCTCGCTGCACTTGGTCGCAAACGTCCACACGAGGATGAAATCACTTTCTCACACTAATATCCCGGGTAAAAATGATTTACGTATAATTATATATAATCATATATAACCCAATATAAAAACTTAAATGATTATACATAATTATACGTAAATCATTTTTACCCGGGATACTAGTGTAAGAACGTGATTTCATCCTCGTGTGGACGTTTGCGACCAAGCGCAGCGGAATATGGATGGAAAATTGCTGTAAACATATTCCTTGACGATCAACTAAGCCTCATATTTGTAAAACCGATGTTAAATTTAAAAAAAAAATCATAACTTTTTTACCTATTTCTATAGCAAATGTTCTGTAGAATAAGCTCCTGAAACCATGTCGCGAAATTCGATTCCATTCAAAAATTTTTAATTTGTATGAAAGAACATAAACGAAGTATTTTTAGTCCATATTGTGTTCCAGTGCACATGCGCATAACACTGCGAGCAGTCTGTTGTCGGGGGGCACAGGTACTGGATACGGCCAAATCCACATACGGGTGCACAACGCGTGCTTGTATGCTACATTCTAGTAATATTTATTTATATTACTAAATATTACTAGCAATTTTAGTAATATTTTGGTAATATTTAGTAATATAACTAAATACTGCTGGGATTGCGTTGTGCGCTTCTATGTACACGGAGAGAAATTTAGTACTAAAGTTTACGATATACTTTGAAAACTTCGCTACACGGAAGACTGGGGGAGCTGTTGCCCCAACTGGTGTTGTTGCTAGTCAACGCGTACGGCGAGCTGCTTGCCCTTCAAACGGGAGAGCAGTTCACCTTTTCTGGGAGAACCATTAGCCCATAATCTAGTATAATAATCAAAATACATATAGTACAGTAACAAGATACAAAGTACAAATGAAATGAAAATAAAATAGAAACGACTGTATTTTTGTTATTAGGTAAATCGGGGTCGAAAAAACCGATTTTCAAATTTGCAGCTTCCTAGGTCCAGAGGTTTTGTGCGAAAACAGAGTTTCAAAGTTTTATTTGCTTATATCTCGAGAACGGCTTAGGCTAGAACAAAATGATTTACACCAATTGAAAGAGCATAACATTTTACATCGGAAACGATTTTTTATTCGATTTCGATGAATGTAGAGTTAATTAATCGAAAAGAAATTATCTTGACTCTCCGTAGGTGAGTGGGGTAACCAATGCCCCAAAAACAGAGTAGTTGCTGCACACTACTGCTAGAGGCGCTGCTACATCGCTCTTGATGCGGCAGTTCCTCCAGTCTTTTTTCCGTGTAGTGACTATGGTAATTTGATCATGCACTGCCATAAGAAGAAAAAGAACCAGAATATGTAGTAAATTTTTTTAGATTCTTTAGTAAATTTTTATCAGTGCAAGATAGTAATTTTTGTGAGCTTTTAGTAAGAACTAGATTATTTAATAAATTTTCTTATGTCTCGACTAAATTTTACTAATACCTTACTAAATTTTATTAGGAAACTATCGTAATTTTAGGACTTAAGCCTGCGCAGTTTGAGTTTCACGACGGCCGACGCACTGGTAGCGCTGCCAAGTAAACATAATCTATTGAAACGAGTTGGTGTAAAGTAAAAATTATTTTACTGTAAATGAAATTATTCAGGCTCTAAACAATCGTGCTGATATATTAATAATATTGTTTTACTTAAGTGTAGACTCGACCTACTTGAGCGTACGTGTTCCTGACCGCACCTGAATCAGTTTCTGTTCGTTCTACTACTGATTACACTCAATAGTCTCAATACCGTAACATTCGTAGTCTGTTTCTTTGTTAACTCTCTCTCTTGTGTACCTTTAGTATTTTAGTGATTCCAAGATAATCAACAGCCCCATGTGCTATCAGCTGCATAAAATTTCCAAAGCTGTTGTAAAAAGTCAGGTTTTATTTACTACAAAAGTAAGCTTTGTGAAGGCGATAAAAAATTTTTTTGTGGTAACATTATTGAAGATGTTTTGAAAATCCAGGAGTCGATATATATTTTATGTATAAAAAAATATTTTTGTGTGTGTATGTTTAGATCGATATCTTCGGAACCATTGCACCGATTTTGATAAAACTTAGTTCGAAAGTTTTGTTTATTTAAAATATTTACTTTTAAATTAAATTATAATTTTTCGTACTACTTATAAAATGTAAAAAAATAGATGTGCTTTGCTTAATATATGATATTTATTATATAACTAAAAAAGTCTGTGAATACTAGTCGATTAGTATAGGAAAATAGCGATAGTTCAAAGAAATGTGCTTAATTAGATCTTAAATACTAGATTAAATCATTTAATAAAATTTCTTAAATATTTTTTTGTTTCATATTTATTTATAAGCTAATATGATTTTAATTATAACTATATTTTTTTATTTCTGTGTCGTGAGCAAACGAAAAATAACGGTCATTTTATATGTATATAGATGTAGTACTTCAAATTATAATTATTTTAACTATATTTTTTATTTCTGTGATATGGCCAAATGAAAAATGATGGTCATTTAACATCTATATATATATGTTGGTACTCCAAATTCTAATCATTTGGAATCGATCCAAACGTCACTCGTCATTTTACATAGAAATTTATTTATGGTCACGTCATTTGCATGACGGTCACAAAGACGGTCATGTTTTTGCGTCACGTGACATTTTTGTAAATGATGGTCATTTCACATCCCTGGTTGACAATCACCAAAGTGAGTAAGACCCGTAAGGCAGAAGGAGTGAGAGTGAGAAAGAATGGAATAGAATAGAATAAAGTTTATTACGGCCGAAGGGTATTACCCCATTTGGCTCTTCAGTATATACAGTGGCTGTTAACCAAATATAATCTTATAACAAAAAATAAAATTTACATTAATGATTGTAAAAGAACAAAAAAGGAAAATAAAATAAAAACATAACAATTGTATAAAAATAAAAAGTGAATATAAAAATTTGAAAAATATAAGGTCTGCAAAGTGTTACATGTTTATACCAATAAAAAAACGCAGTTACAGGGTATTACAGCTGAAGATTCATCTGACTTATATAAGATCATTAGAGAAAATAATAATAATGTGTTCGTGGGACATCAGTGATGTAAGTGTATGATTTGTTAAACGTTAAACCATGTTTCAATTGTGGGAGATTTGGACACAGTGGTTCAAAGTGTCACAATGATAAAAAATGTTTAAAATGTGCTGGAAATCATGATACTAAAAACTGTGAAAGTGAAACACTAAAATGTTTAAATTGCTTCTATAGCAATAGTAAATGCAAAACAAGTTTTGAAACAGGCCATGCAACATATGATAACGACATGTGTGCAATAATGAAATCAAAGATAAGGAATTATATTGATATGACCGACTACCCAATGAAACCTGTAATAACAAGATATATCGATAATGCAGGTAACTCGTCAACAGAAGGTAAAGTCAAGTACATCGTTAACAGCATCTGCGTTGCAGACAGAGAACATAAACAGACCTCGTTCAACAATTCTTCAAATTCGAACACAGAAGAAATAGTAAAATGGAGACTGATTTGGACTTATTGGATTTTGTACAAAAAGAATGTATAGCCGATGATGTTCAAGCTCCCAATGAAAAAATTTGTTTCAATAATTTAATTTTATATATAAATATAGGAAGCTTAAATGCAAATTTTTCAAAACTAGAAATACTTATTGAAAGTTTGAAAATCAAGCCTATGATGATAATTGAACATTGAAACTTTCTTAAGAAAAAAGAAAAACGTTAAAAATCACTGTATCATAGGGGATTTTAATATTGATTTGCTTGATCTAAACAATCTCAGTGTGGAATTCTTAAATGGTTTTCTGGAAAATAGATATACACCATGTTTTACTGATATAACGAGGCCATCTAATAGTAATAATGAGGGAACATGTATAGACAATTTTTACATTAAAACAAATATAATTAATATCAAACCGTTTAAGCTAATACAATCAATTACTGATCCATTATCCATTACTTGTCAATTTTGATAACACACTCTCGCAAAGTGAAAATAATGAAAATTTTACTTACGTAAATTTTGAAAAATTATAAATTATATCAAGTACTAAGAATTGGAATTTACTAAAAATGGAGAAAGAAGCAAACGAGGGAATTGAATTTCTCTTAAATGAAATACAGATATGTGCAAATATGGCTCAAATTACAAATGAAAAGAAAATCAATAAATTTTCTAAGCCTAGAAAAACCTGGATTACAAAAGGTATTATGATATCATGTAACACAAAAGAATTTTTATATAAGTTATGGAGACAAGATAAGGATAATGAATCACTTAAAATTGAATACAAAAATTATCAGAAAATCTTGGATGAAGTAATCAAAAATGCATAAATGAAATTTGAGCCAAAGAAGTAGAAACATTTAGTAAAAATCAAAGACATCTATGGAATTATGTTAATAAAAAACTAAACAAAAATAAATCCTGTAATACTAACATACATTATATTACTGATGAAAGTAGTAAGAAAATTGAGAATACAATTGGAATAGCAAATTACATGAACAAATATTTTTGTGAAATAGGTGAAAGGATAAGCCAGGGCATTAAAAAACCTAGTAACACAGATTTAACATATCCTAACATGAATTTTAACCCATTAACGACCAAAAGGCCTGATTTTTTTGTTGATTTTCGACGTGATTTTTTCCGTAGTTGTAGGCCTTAGAAAAAATTTGCAATCACGGGTTTCGACATGAAATTGAATGCCCTTTCAGAATCTGGGCTCAAAATTGTGATTGACTGCGTAATAAAAAAGTTATAACCAATTAAACAAAAAAAAAAAACATGAAAATTTTTGCAAAAAATCAAATTTGCGATTTGTTTTAGCAATGTTATCGTGAAGGAATCATGATATAAATATGATCAGGAGTGATCACGACTATCAAAGTATCTCAGGAAATTTGGGTGGAATTTTTGAACCACTCCTTCCAACAAAATGGCGGCCAAATCGAAAAAACATAAAAAACATAACTCATTTTTTTTCTTGGAAACTATTGACTTTAGAGAAAAAGTTTATGGAATAAAAATGTCTTAAAATTGCTCATAGGCACCTTCAAATTGTTTCAGAATATTTGGAGAAAATTTTTGAGTTTTTGGAAAACTTGGAAACTACAATTTTCCAAAATCATCTCCAAAAATTCTGAAAAAATTTGAGAGGGTTCTATGATCAATTCTAAGACATTTCTGTTCTATAAACTTTTTCTCTAAACTCAATATTTTTCGAGAAAAAAATATCTTATGTCATGATCACAGAAGTGTGTAATATTTTTCACACAGAATAAAGAACAGCTAACAATAGTATGGTAATGTTTTGCCTTTTTCGAAACAAAAAATTTTGCACTTTCAATAGCTAAACATTACATGACGCAAGGGCAACGAAAAAGAGAGGAACACAATATGTCCAAGCAAACGAAACTCAGACTTTGTTCTTATTGTCCCGTAAGAACGAGAATTATCTGCGAAAACTGTGATTTATAGTTTTGTGTTGAATGCTTCAAAAAAAAAAAAAAAAAACACTAAAAAATTCGTATTCCAGTGAGAGGCAAGGGGACTCACTCAAATAAAGCACCCCAAAGTAGACAAAATTCTACTACGTCCTCGTCGTTGTCTCTGGGTCATGCAAAGAGTAGAATATGTTTTTCTTTCGAAAACTATTGACTTTAGAGAAAAAGTTTATAGAACAGAAATATCTTAGAATTGATCATAAAACTCCCTCAAATTTTTTCAGAATATTTGGAGATGATTTTGTAAAATTGTATTTTCCAAGTTTTCCAAAAACTCAAAAATTTTCTCCAAAATTTCTGAAAAAAATTTGAGGGTATTCTATGATCAATTTTAAGATATTTTTGTTCCATAAACTTTTTCTCTAAACTCAATAGTTTCCAAGAAAAAAAATGAGATATTTTTTATTACCTTTTTTCGATTTGGTCGCCATTTTGTTGGAAGGAGTGGTTCAAAAGTTCCACCAAAATTCCCTGAGATACTTTAATAGTCGTGATCACCCCCGATGATATTTATATTATGATTCCTTCACGATAACATTGCTAAAAAAAATCGCAAATTTGATTTTTTGCAAAAATTTTCACTTTTTTTTGTTTGGCAATTTTTTTAATTGGCTATAACTTTTTTATTACGCAGTCAATCACAATTTTGAGCCCAGATTCTGAAAGGGCATTCAATTTCATGTCGAAACACGTGTTTGCAAATTTTTTCTAAGCCCTATAACTACGGAAAAAA
>UELU01146543.1:9420-97284 GCA_900490025.1 Megastigmus dorsalis | reverse complement strand
GGGTATACTATTGTGAAATAATAATCTTCCCGAGATTTCAGTTATATATCGAGCGTTGAATAAGCATTTGGGAATTCCCAATACCCTCGAGTATACTTATCACAGTGTGTGCACGGTATATTAATTAAAATAAGCCTATTATAATCACTCGAGGCTAGTATATCATGGCGTTTCTCGGGCGTAATTCTCATTTGTATATACACAAATATCCAAAGTATATCGCGCACGCACCAAATCAAGCCTCGACAAAACACAATTCCACCTTAATAAGCCAACGCAACTATAACTATGAGCAATCCGCGGAGCCAAAACTTTCATCCTATAAGCAATCCGTAAATTTGCAATGAGCCTTTGCACATACCGCATCGCATCGACTTTTGATTATACTCGCTGCCGCCTATCGTATGCACCGTTCGACATCTCGCCTATGGTTTAAACCGATACGATCAAATAACCAAACAAGCATATACATACGTCGCTACGAGTCTAGCTAAATAAGAAAAAGAAAGCATGAAGAATATATCCATTATAATGGACAAGGTGACTGAAAGAACTAATTACCGCTAATGACTGGTTAGAATGCTGACCTACTTGTCGCTTACGCGCGCGGCCCTGTCCGGCAGTTTCCCTACTATACTACTACACCGTGAAGGGCGTAGTTCCGGGTCGACTAAGCGTAAACGTGCAATATTTTTCATATCATAGACGAATAGCTTGAGAAAGTAAAAATTTTTCATTTTATTTAACTTTATTCAAGTTTTATCTTTAATTTAATACGTTCAAATAAAATAATCTGGGAAAATAAATTAGTAATTAATGAAAATATGAAAAATGTCCGGGGAGCAGTTCCGGGTCAGACTAATCGCATGTGGACGTAGTTTCTGATCAAACGGTACCCTATTTCTGATCATATGAAATACATGCTTTAAAAATCAGGAATAGTACATTATGACACTGATGTTTTCTTACTCGCTTCGAAAAAGTCTCATTCGTTAAATAATCACCTTCCATACCAGTGTCATACAGCATTTTATTGCACGGAACCAGTTAAAAAGCTGCGAAGGTGGAATTTTTAGGTTAGAGTGCGATAAAAAAGTATATTTAACTTTCTCATTATTAATGTGTAATCTGTTAATACAATAAATAAAAAGTATGCGTGTGACGGTGTAACACAATCGGATATTATGAAAAACTAAGAGTGGTTGCATCACGATGCTACCGATCAATTCACCGATGCATTTTCATAAAATTATAAACAAACCCAAATCTCCGTGTAAACATTGTATGTAGAAAAATATTCACATAAGTATACATCATACATTACGCGAACGTAAAGTGTCATATATACAGTCCGAGTGCGGGGATATTAAAATAAAGACGCCCCAGACGCGCGTGTCTGAAGATAAGGGAGTCCCCATGTGAACCTCCGCGAACCGTGTTATATTATACACTCGTATACGCAACATAAAGCGTTTCGGTATCGTATATAAGTATAAAGCGAAACACTATAAGGTAAAAGTACCTAGTATGAAACAAAACGTAGCAATGTTTTACATTTCATGTTAAACTAATTTTCTTTAGCAAAAATCAAATTTTTTTATTGGGTCAAAGGGGCTACACCTTTTGGAATAATATAAAAAATCTTAAAAATTATTATTTTTACGATGAAAATTAAATAAGCTAAAGAAAAAATTTATCAAATCCTATGTCCCTATTTTGAAACGGCGCTGTTGCTCTTTGTCCATATAGTGTTTCATGCTCGATGTCCCTATTATGAAACGAAAAATATGACGTACTAATATGCCGTATAATATATGTATTTTATAGTATTTTAATAAAAAATATATTGATTATTTTAAAAGAGGTTAAGAAAGGTATATGAAATAATTATTAGTGATTATTTTTAGAATTTATAGTTTCAAAATCTAGAAATTATATTTAACCATCAGTTACACTATATAGACATTTTTGTCACGTTTCATCGATCGGGCAACTCGGTGAAATACGCGCACCTAAGATGAAACAGCGACTTAATATTTAAAAATAAAGAAAATTTATAAAACATTTTGAGGTAAACGTAAGTAATCATGTTAACGTCTAACGCGGAGTCTCTAAATTGACAAAGACCCCTTTTACTTAGTTTAGACAACCAAATGAATTTCACGTACGCTCGACACATTCCATTTGGTCATAAGATTGTTTGCGTGTTTATGGGAAGATTCACTATTTGATTTTTATATTCTCTTATAGTTAGCATCTTATTATTTTCAGTTGATTTTTTTTTATTTCTAAATACTTATTTTAAATAGTCATAAATTTTATTATTTAAAAATTAATTTCATAATATGGATCTGTTTCGTAGTAGGTACTTTTACCTTAGTATTGTGTGGGATGGTCGCTCGCAACGACCAGATGCACCGGCTAAGGCGGACTTGAAATGCCATTGCTATCACGGGTGGTCTTGGCCGCATGTACGCGTAATTGGACACTCTAAGGCCCCATGCACGCTAAAGGAATAAGGCAGAAGGTATAAGAAACAACATTGGTAGTATATCTATACATGCGTGGAATAAGGAGGAATAAAGCTCTTATTCCTCCTTATTCCGCGTATATATAGATATACTACCAATGTTATTTCTTATTCCTTCTGCCTTATTCCTTTAGCGTGCATGGGGCCTAACTCGTCTTGGTTATCGACTATAAATGCGCGCAGCGATTCTCTATCTCTCTCGACCTATGCGATGAGTTGGTTGAAGTTCGAGTTCTGCGATACGGATGGTTGATCCAATCGCTGTGTTTAGAGATTGACTATATATATATGGATCAGTGTTTTTATGGGTCATGCAAGGCTTTTGATATTGTGCATAATGGATTGAATTGGTGTAGTGATAAACGTGCTTTAGATGATGCATACTTGTGCACCTGCAGTAATAGTAAATCTTTCGCATTTGTGAATAATAATATTTGTCTAAAATTCCATTGTATATGCCATTGTGTATAATCTTAGGATTAATGTTGTTTTTGCAATGTTTACTACAGTTTCTCGGTATAGATGAATACTATAATTTTAACTATCTTTTAAAACAACAAAGAAGTCAAGTGTTTATAAGAGCTTCGAAATAACGTTATGATAGTATGTAGACATTACTATTTTCAGAAATAATAAACTCAAAAAATTACTATAATTTCATTATATACATTAAATTGTCATATATATTAAAGTTACATTTTCTAGAGCGATATTACAATGTACTAGAAAGTAGAACCATTTTTCAGTTTTTTCAATATAAATATTTTTTTTAATTTAATTGCAGGATAATCTCGTTTTAGGCACAATCTCTTCAACTTAGGTAACTTTGGAGTATAACTTATTATATTATATAGAATAGAAACGTTCCAAGGTATATCCATTGAAAGACTTCGAATGGATCCCTTTTACAAATGTCAAAAAAATGTTGACTATAACTTGAAAAAAAAATAATATATCTGGAAGTATAAATAGATGAAGTTCAAGATCTAAAAAAATACAACTTTTTTGTACAATAAAATTTTTTCTAAAATTTAACCAATTCCTTCTAAAATAAAAGTAGAAAAACAGACTAAAACGATTATAGAGGCTAAAAAGACAGCTTTATTGGCATTAAGATAAAAAATATTAATTTCTGATTAAAACGTTAAAGATAAAAGTTAAAGAGCACCAAATAATGATACTTTTCTCTATATTGAACATTTTCGTTAGGAGCGATTCATTTTAAAATAACAGTGGAAAAACGATTTAAGTCGCTCAAATAAGCTAAAAAAGACCTCTTTTTGGGCTTTAACGTAAATAATATTAATTTCTCATAAAAGTATTAAATATTAAAGTTGTAAAAAAGAATTCTTTCCAATGAACATCTTTTGCTAGGAACGAGATAATCTTAAGATTAAATAAAGACAATGCGAATTCTCAATTACGTAATTACTAATATGAATTTTTTAATATGTAATTAGCTATTTGCTGGAATAGTAAATTCACAATCGAGCTCGAAATCAAAATGTAATTTTATGAATATATACTTATAATGAGTGGTTATGGGATTGAATAAAATAAATTCAAACAAGTAGGTTTTTAAATCTTTATTTGTAAAAATTGACCATGGGGTGGCTAACGTTATGAGCCAGCTATGTAAAAATCAAAGTACAGCGAAACAGATGTAATAAAAATGATTTAGGAATTGATTTAGTATTTGCAATATACGCTCGATAAAAACAATGAGAAAATTCGCAAAAATAAAATGCATTTTAAAATTACAATCTTTTTCTTACGCGATCTTAATACTTTTTGATTGTCGAAAAAAAAATAATAGATTTATAAAATTTCGATGATTTCGAAATAAATTCATCATAACTACAGTAAAAACAAAATAAATCATACATAAAACGCAGGTTGACATTAAGTAATTTTCTAAAAAAAAGCACACTCGTGGCTTTTTGACTCGGCGCATCAGATCCGAAATGCGAGATTGCATATAAGAAGAGACTAGGAAAGTTGCCGTTATTATAAATTGTTTGCTTTTTTTTTTCATTTTTATTCAGCAAATAATTCAACATTTTGCTAAAAACGTATAAAAATTACAGATTGCAATTGCTAATTTTTTAAACATTTTCAATGTAAAAATTTATTGCTGATTCAGTTTTTGTATTTAATACCTTCAAATTTCAGTTCAATAATTTTAACGTATGTTGAAATTACGTATATATTATATTGTAAATATATTTAAATTAAAACGAATGGTGCAACTTTCCCGATGTTTAAAACTCAGGTCGTCCGGTATACAATATTTATGAATGACATTTTAAGACGCAAAAATGGGCGACCTCGCGTACTGATAAAATGTTAAAACAAAACGAATTCAATGAAAATGCAAATTACTGAATGATATCAAGAAATTTTTCTATTATTAAATATATTCACAATTTTTAATAAAATGCTGCATCCTTCAATTTCGAAATTCATGTATATTTAATTAAATTTTTTGTTTAAATTATTTACATATATTTTTTATTAGAGACTGCAATGTTATTATTGAAAGCTTTTTTTCTGTTGTAGCAATACATTTGTGATTGAATATTGATTTGCATATGAAAATATTTCATCAGTACACGCATAGAGTTTTAATATTTCTGGTCAGAATTTTTCGATAAGAACCGATAAAGTTAATATATATTTCGGTAACTTCTACAGAGTATTATTGTACTATGTACATACCTTTGAATTTTATCAAGATTTTATTCATAACTGTTAAGTCCAATGTGAACCAAATAAAATTTTTGTCGTATTAAAAAAATAATAAAAAAGCTCTGATGGTACATGCAAACATTTGATAATTCTTCATCGGTTCTAATTTTTCCAAAACTTCGCAGTAATAATACAAAATGAAAAAAAAAAAAAAATGAGCGCAGGCGCCTCTGACTACATCCACGAAAAAACTTGTAAAATGTACGTTTTCGATTTTGATGAGAATGAAGTACATCGTGAGAACGTATAAAATTAATAGACACTAGAGTTATTCAATCCTATACATTTACGGGGACAAATGATCTCTTGGCTTGATCGAAGTCATTAAAAAGTTTATCAAATATAAAGCACAATATTCAAGTCAAGCCAGCAAATCTAAAAAATATAAATTATTAATGATTAAGATGGTTTTGCACGTTATCGATTCTCAAGAATGACTGATAGTAAGGCACTCGTTCATGCTCACAATGAAATATGAAATTTTTACGATGATCCAAGAGACGACCTGTAACAGCTTAAAGGAAGCGATGATATTCTCTAAGATCAGTTTATCCCCAAAAAAATTGTACAAAAACTCGTGTCGGTTGATTTTGCTCAGCGTGTACTCAGCATCTATAAAATCGAACCGGACATTCAGCAAGGATTTCCTTTTAGACCCAGATCCATTGGGGCGAGAGACTATCGAAGGAGAAGCTCTCGGGTTGGCCCAAGTGCGAGCTATTGGGAAAAGTCTTGGCCCAGTCGTAGGCTGGCGCGTTGATACGTCGCGGTGGTCCGGCACGGGCCTCGAACGATTCCAGACCGTCGAGATCGAAGAGAAACAGCTTGGAGTCGATGACACCGAGTGGCCGAGGAATCGCTGCCAAATCTCCCCGGTAGGCCAGCAACTGCTCAACCGACGATTCCTCAGAGTTGATATTGTCGTCTGTGCTCGGGATTGATGTCGATGGCTCATCGCTCGACTCGATGTTCTGTGTGTCTGCTGATACTGGTCTTGCTGCTGCAAGTTCAAGAGAGACAGAGGACAAATTAGGTGAGTTTTCATCTTGCGGTACATCTCTTCGCAGTAAAAAATATGATAAAAATGTAGTTTATCTTGTTAAAATATTTCTGTAAAATTCAATTGCTAACGATATACATATAAGCCCCGTACTTTCCAGGAACCATCTCCGCGCGCAATCAATTTATTACAAGATTCAAGTTTTCTTTAGCTGACCTCTTATCTCTCCGCTCATGAGGTCGCGCAGCTCGTCGACGCTGCTGACGTTGGCCTGAAAGCGAGCCAGCTGTTCGGCTCTGGCGACCGACTCGTCCCTGGTGCCACCCACGAATTCCCGGATGGTCGAGCTGTAGGGTGCCCCGGTACAGCCGAGGTAGCCGGTGCTCCGGAAGTCGTTGGTCCGATCGACGTGCTGCGTGAAGCCGGGAATCTGCTCGATCAAGCTGACGAGGCCCGTACGGGGCTCGACGCCGATCCACTGGCGATTCGAAGTGCCGCTGTTCTGACGGTCCAGCAGGTGGGACCAGCTCAGGCCGTCGGTCGCCAGGCGATTCGCCGCCATTATTCTTCCCGCCGACATCACCTGTATGCCAGGCAGTTTCGTTTATACAGATCCAAAAATTATCTATCTTCATGTGTAATTATTACTTTGAGTTGCAATTACCCGATCTTTGGTCTGCAGACGGCTCCACAGACTGTGATTGTCGATGATGAGAGGTGTGCCGGCGACCACGAGCTCCCTGTCCTGTCCACTGATCATGTAGCTCTCGTCCTGCGACGACAGGGCACCAGGATACGAGCTCATCACGATGGAATGTCCTGGAACTCGGTCGGACTTTGTGTCCGGCGACACGCGATACGAAAACTTGTACCTCTTGATCAGTCTCAGCATTCTAGCATAGCTGTGGACACGCAAGTTATTATCCTACTTTAATTCAAGCGTATAGAGTTTCTCCTTGAATTAGCATCGATTCAATTTAAAGTTCCGTTAACGTATAAAACTACGTTAGTTTAGAATTATGCCGAGATTATATAATTCTATATATAATACAGTACTATTAATTTTAAGTTGTACTGTACCGCAATATATCTCCACTACCTTGAACCTTCCAGCGAGATTCCATCTTTGTAAGTAATTTATGTCGACTTTAAAAATAGCTCGTCGACAGGAAGACATAATTGTTCGAGGGTACGTCCTCTCACAATAGAATCGATCAAAATGTAATTTCCAAGTATACAAAGAAATTTATAGGTATAGACTACTCACGGTGCAGCGGTATTGTGTGCCAGAGCCATGAGCGGCTCAAAGTGTTCCCTGGCAATGGCCTTGAGGACGATCATACCGTCGGATGCGACGTGATGGTCCGAGCCGTTGTTCGCTCGCTCGAGATCCGGTAGATCGGAGGCCATCGCCAACCAGAGGAAATCCTCGGGATCGATCTCCGCATCTTGTCTGCTGCGTTGCACCGCGAATCTCCAGCCTTCCGCCAGTCCGTCGAGTTGTACGTAATACAAGTGCACCTTCAAAGAGTGCGATAACAATGGTTCAGGGTAAATAATTTATTTATTTATTCGTTCATATTTGACAGATTCAATATTAGTGGATTAGTAATATATATGCTTCTGTACCTTCGGCAGATTCCACTAAGGCTTGCGAGAAAGAAGATAAGCACAGTGAGTCATTTGATAAGAGTGTTAGTTTTCGCTTGGATGTAAACCTTTCAAAATTGTATACATGCTTCCTTTATTTGTACAAAAGCAAGGTTCGTACGTATTTTCAAATAATTTTCAGGTATTTATTGTGCACTGAAAGTGATGTTACATAAATAGAAATTATCCTATGATTATTCAAAATTTAATTATTTCACTACAATTTTGAATGATCAGCGTATGCGTTGCTCATATAGGTATAGTACTTTGAATGAAAATGATCATCTGCATCAAGGATTATTTATATACATTTGACTACGATAGATTGGAACCATGCTAAGTAGTAAAAAATAAAATAATCTATCGTTTTCTTTTGTGCTGAGTAATCCCAAGAAACATTTTCCAATTAACTTATAGAATAAAAAAACCGTAAGATAAGACATGTTTCATCATTATTAAAATCTTATTTGCATGGTACATGTTTAAACGTATAATTAATGTTTAAAGAGGCTACTGCATGATTTTTCAAATATCTTTTTCAAAAGTATAAATATGTAAGTTTCATTAGATCAACTGACAACACTTTGAGTGTGATAAACATTTAGCATATTTATAGTTGTTTAATGATACTTAAATTAATATTAATACTAAGCATAAAATATATTTGATGTGATGTAAATGTTAAGCCTATTTATACCAATAACTCATCAGTTAATGATCTAAATTTGTCTAATAAACTTTATTCTACGACAGTATATCAAAACCGTATCCTGTATGCACTCGTTTGCTTTTCTTTTTTTTTTGTTGAACTCAATTTTTTAATAAATGATTGATAACGGACAATTTTATAAAATGCTATAATTATAAAAACTATCTGAAGAAGATAAGTGATCAATAATATTTATCAATGAGCTTCCCAAGAACAGATAGAACCTGGTATTAACCACATTTCTTTTGAATATAGACCAGTATATCAAATGACTGATGACTTGAAACTATTTACGTGTACTTTTCTGACAAATCACCTTCAGATTCTACAATTGGATAACATGCATATTACAAGCGATTGAAGCGTTTACAGTCCGAGTTTGGGGATATTGAAATAAAGACACCCCAGACGCGCGTGTCTGGAGATAAGGGGATACCCATGTGAACTTCCGTGAACCGTGTTATATTACACAAAGCGTTTCGGTATCGCTGATGAGTAAATATGCAATTAAAGCGAAACACTACAGTATTGCGTCTGATGGTCGCACGCGACGATCAGAAGCTCCCGCTAAGGCAGACTTGAAATGCCATTGCCCTCGCGGGTGGTTTTGGCCGCGTGTACGCGTAATTGGACACTCTAACTTGTCTTGGTTATCGACTGTAAAAGCGCGCATTACACGCATTCTCTTCAATCCTATCCACAATAAAAACAAAAATATCCCTGTAAGCGCTTCTCCAAACCTATGCGATACTCAGCGTCCCAATACCGTATAAAAAGATCAGAGAGGAATTATACCATATGCCAGAATGGATCCTCGAATCTCAAGAGGGCCGCGTTTTCGCGCGCGTTGGCCGCGTTCTCCCGCAGGTAGCGTCGCATCTTGCGGCAAAGCGAAGCCCTCGGGGCACAAGCCGCCCTCACGGTGTTGTACCAGTGATGATGTATCAGCTGCCAAGTCAAGCTGCCCTCCAATAGACCGGCCGCGTAGGCCTGCACGTCGTCCGGATAGTCTGGCGACGTCTCGATCTCCAAGATGGACCAACTGTAAGGCAGCATTAATGTCGCAGTGATGTTAGACCGTGGAATGCTTTTTTGGTAATCGCGTACTAAAGGATGCGCCGCGGCCTTTCAATTGGAGAACGTAATACTTTGTTTCCAGTAAACTTTCTTAAGTGATTTCAGAAAATACGGTTTTTGATATAATTAGTTCTAATAAAACTTTGTAATTTATAAATCTTTAAATTGCTTGTTGCCTATAGTAATTTCAATTTAACCCATTAAGGCCTGGATAGGATACTTTTGTTTACTTTGTTCAGCGGCTTTATTTAGTATAAAATCACACATAAAAAAAATTAAGACAAACCATTTCCGATGTAAATTTGTCTGATCATTCGATTTATACATTAAGGATTTCAAAAAATTGCGTATTATCAAAGTTATATTTGTTTATTCTACAAAAAACACCAAATTTCGAGTGAACAATTACTGCATTTTATATTACTTCTAACTTAAATTGATATACCCCGGCTTAGAATTACAATGAACGAAATTAAAAAATTCTGACGAGGCTTTATATAATTTATTCTTAAATTACTCTTACCACAGAAGTCCACCGACTATTTCAATGCAAAAATACAAAATGAAAAAAAATTACCACTCAAAAATTCGTGTTTTTTGTTAAATAAACAAATATAACTTTGTTGATACACATTTTTTGAAAAGGTTTTTCTCGATTTTTTTCAAATGGAATCATTAAAATTAGTTACGATAGTTTAAATGTTGTCGCATGCATTGTAGAGTATATATAGAAACTTGCATGTAATTGTTCTGTGTATAAGAATTCGAACAACAATAAGAGCAAGCTCAAAAGTAGCTATATACGGCAGCCTCACGATGGTGGAGGATAAAAAATAATTACCCATTTTCGAGGATACCGGTCTTGTAGTAGGCGCGCGCTGCGCCCAGGGGCAGCGACGTCAAATCGTTGCCCTGGCCCCAAAAGTCAAGGCGATAACCGGCTCTGCGCTTCCACCAGACGGTCGCCGAGTACGTACCATCGTGCTCAACGCTGGAACAAAGCGAAACATACATACAAGGTAAAAATATGTACCGAATGAGCTCTCGAGAACGCTATTGTTGCGATTGGGATCGAGACGAGATTTTGCATTGGCAGCTGCCGCTTTCGAGCTAAGGTTACTTCTTGGGGAATTTACTTTTTTTTAGAACAGTTACAATTATCATTTTAGGATGAGGGACAAATATTAGAATTTTAGCTTGTGAGTGAGAGAGTTGTGAGAGATCGCTAAAGTATAATATGTAATCCATCTTGTCAAATGCGAATAAATACACTCTATAATACGTCTTAATCATCGCTGCACTTTATCTTAAAGTGAAAAATAAATTTTGGTTTGGTGAAGTCATATCGCTTTGTACAGACACGCTAATTGAGATAATCAACATCGCATAGGCAATTAGGTATATAGAACTAAGAAAAACCTGGAGATAATGCAGATAATTAACGATGATTTTCACTTCGGTCTAGCAAGGAAGAACCGTCTAATTTACATGAGTACATATCCTGACCGTTTATATCATTTTACCTAGATTGAATGCATCGATACTGCTCCGATGCATGTGGTATTTAATTTAAAAACTTTATTACATTAATATGAAAAATTCATTGTGGAATAAACTAACATCTTTTTAAATACATAAATACTAGTTTTATTCAAATCATTTTATTATGTTAAGCTGATTAGATGCAAAGTGCATGTAATCGATATATCAATACGTCAAAAATCCTTCCTGCTGCGTGTCTATTTTTATTCTAAATAATTAAAGTATCATACAAAAATTACATCCTCGCAACAAATTAAAGTATTTACTTGTATAATCACTAAACTATTCTTTTTCCTGATTATTAACTATTACATTTAGTATATAATCTTGCTTCGATATAAATATTACAAATCATATGCTACGGTAAGTTACCGTTTGTACCTGTCTCCTTTGCACTTCTTTATTCAGCAGTTTACATAAACGGTGTAGAATTTATTTATCTCTTTAAGTTTCTTTGGCCCACCGTGTCCCATAATAAATACAAAGTGCAAATGTATAGAAATGGCATATACGATTTCAAGTCGCAGAATTTCTTACGCACGCGCCTCTTTCATTATATACGATAAAAATTAAGAAATATAGCATTGCAGATAAATGGGAGATGCAAATAGAAAGAGGGATCGAGTGGATGAGTAAGAGAGAAAGAGCATAAAATATCGTCGGGCATAAATGCTTAGTCACTTTCCAGGCGTTAATTTATTGGAATATAATACTGCATACACGCGCGATAGTCATAATTATATGTATGAATGAAAAATGCGTAAGCTTATGTGTTGGTACTTTAGTTTGAAAATCCGCAATCCAATATCAGTTGCATCAGCTATGTTGAATATCAGCTAGAGCAAAAAAGCTCGGATTTGAAAAAGTTAAATAGCTCATTGGAGCAAAAGTATGCGTGTGACGGTGTAACACAATCGGAAATTATGAAAAACTAAGAGGGGTTGCATCACGAAGCTACCGATCACTTCATGATGCATTTTTATGAAATTATGAACAAACCCAAATCACCGTGTAAACATATATACATGGCTTTCAAAAAGTATCGAACCCCCCGGATTTTGGAATCAATCAGCTAAACAAAAATGGTAACCGTCAAGATCATTGGAATAATGTTGACCTTCAAATGACCTTGAAGGATACGTCCACGGTCAAATTCAGGGTCATCATTCGAATCCTCGTCAAAAATCCTATCGGCCTTCGGGCTCATCATTTTTGCTTATAGCTGATTGATTCCAAAATCCGGGGGATCTGATACTTTTTGAAAGCCCTGTATAGAAAAATGTTCATATAAGTATGTATACATTACGCGATCGTCAAGTGTCATATATACAGTCCGAGTTCGGGGATATTGAAATAAAGACGCCCCAGACGCGCGTGTCTGAAGATAAGGGAGTCCCCATCTGAACTTCCGCGAACCGTGTTATATTATATACTCGTATACGCAACACAAAGCGTTTCGGTATCGCATACAAGTAAATGTACAATTAAAGCGAAACCCTACAGTATTGTGTTGGATGGTCGCACGCGACGACCAGATGCACCGGCTAAGGCGGACTTGAAATGCCATTGCTATCACGGGTGGTCTTAGCCGCATGTTCGCGTAATTGGACACTCTAACTTGTCTTGGTTATCGACTATAAATGCGCGCAGCGATTCTCTATCTCTCCCGACCTATGCGATGAGTTTGTTGAAGTTCGAGTTCTGCGATACGGATGGTTGATCCAATCGCTGTGTTTAGAGACTGACTATATATGGATCGGTGTTTTCATGGGTAATGCAAGGCTTTTGATATTGTGCATAATGGATTGAATGGATGCAGTGATAAACGTGTTTTAGATGATGCATACTTGTGCGCCTGCAGGAATAGTAAATCTTTCGCATTTGTGAATAATAATAATTGTTAATGGAAAGAAGTTAATCTTAACTGTAAAATTCCATTGTATAAGCCATTGTGTAATCTTAGGATTAATGTTGTTTTTGCAATGTTTACTACAGTTTCTCGGTAAAGAAGAATACTATAATTTTAATTATCTATTAAAACAACAAAGGAATCAAGTGTTTATAAGAGCTTCGAAATAATGTTACAATAGTATAGATATTACTATTTTTAGATTAACTATATTTTCATCCTGTACATTATTAAAGTTACATTTTCTAGATGAATATTACAATATACTAGAATGTAGAATAATTTTTTAGTTTTTTCAATATGAATTTTTTTTTAATTTAATTGCAGGATAATCTCGTTTTAGGCACAATCTCTTCACGGTAACTTTGGGGTATAACTCATTATATTATAGAATAGAAATGTTGCTATGTATATCCATTAAAAGGCTTTGAATTGAACCCCTTTTAAAAATGTCGAAAAATCGGTGACTATAACTTGAAAAAAAAAAATTAATATATCTTAAAGAATAAATAGATGAAGTTCAAGATCTCAAAAAATACATCTTTTTCGTATCATAAACTTTTCTCTAAAATCAATTCCTTCTAAAATAACAGTGAAAAAACGATTTAAATCGCTTAAATAAGCTAAAAAAGACCGCTTTTTGGATTTAATATAAAAAATATTAATTTCTCATAAAAGTTTTAAATATAAAAGTTATAGAACAGAAAAAAAAAATTCTCTACATTGAACAGCTTTTGCTAGTAACGATTCATTTCAAATTAACAGTGTAACCAATTGTATAAAAACTGCAAAACGCGAATCTTCGCATGTCTTGCATCCAGCAGCACTATAAGACCAAGTGGCCCGCTATTTTCTTTTTATCTTACTTTTCTATTAAATAACAACAATTAATACTTGTAAATATTCTGTTGTACACTTATCGCAAACGAGTCACTTTTAATTCCTCATTTTCTGGTTTTCGACGATTACCGATTAAATCTTAAGAAATATAATATTGATTTAGTGACACACGTCTAATTTAATTACTTATCTATCGGCTAAATAAATTATTCAGTATGCCTGGTGATGGCCGTTCTCAAGTTTGATTTCAAAAATACTTAATTAACTACATAGCAATATATATATATATAACTTGACTGGACAAAAATATAGGTAATTCACACGTATTGAGAACATATTATCATAAAATGTATGGAAAACTTTCAGCAATCCTTTAAATCCCCTAATCAATAATGGAATCCCAACACTGCAGGTATTGAAGCAGCGTAAATACGAGAAAGGTTGAAATTTACTCACCGTCCAAACTCGCCCAAGATGACAGCACCGATGCCCAGTAGAGCAACGGCGACGAGTATGTAGGTGGAGATGCGAGTCTGCAGCCACGAGGCGCCCACCACCTTCAGCATGGCTCATCGGTAAGCTAACACACCCTTAATGGTTTAAAGTAAAAGAAAAAAAACGCGCCCTCGTTTTCTCAACCCATCGATTACAGCCACCAACGCCCAGTCCGCGGCTTCTGTTGCTCAGAAGCTGCCAATTTTCTCGTTAATTCTGCAACCAAAAAGCGATACACATGCGACATTAGCGTTGAGGAATATTAACAGGCGGGAACGTACGCGTATTTTCTTCATTGATTTGTTCCTTTTAATTTTTTGGAAGGGAATCTGTTGTAATTGGTGCATTGAGGAATATCGTTTTGGCAAGGATATATGACATTGTATTAATGTTCAATTACTCAGTTTACATTAAAAACGTCTCGGGATGACCAATGTTAGTATACTTCATTATTTTGATGCTAAATCGATATTTTAAAATATATATTTATGTACAATTGCACGTGTAATCTGCATGATGTATCAACAGATTAAATTTACAGATTAAACATTGTACTCTCCTTGTATACTGCTCATTTAGATATAAAAACTGAGATTGAGCAAGTGTCACTAAATTTAATCTAATCCATTCATTGTTGAGATAGATATTTATAATATCTGAGGTTATTCATTTTGCGAAAACGGATTACATCGAACGATTTTGACAAATACTTAAAATCTACACGCCTAACAAAATTTGAAAATGAGCTTACAACGCAAAACAGTGATCTCAACTACACACTATCACCTTGTTGTCAAAACCTAAGTGTCAATAGTAGCTTTAAATGTCTAAAGAAGCACGGCTCAAAAATTCACACAGTTGAACCGCTGCACTTTATACGACAGCACGTAATAACGGCTCGATTGCACTTGAACGAATTCAAATAGCTGCAGACAAGTAGAGGGAGAGGTAGGGAGAGAGAGAGAGAGAGAGTGAGAGAGAGAGAAAGAGAGAGAAAACACATTGAGAGAAAGAAAATGTTCAGTCAAATAAATCTTATTTTGTGATGACTTACCAACCGTGTTTCGGGCCAAATAAACGATAATTTAATAGTTAAATTATCATATTTGGCTGAAATATATACGTGAGTTTGAATAACAAAATATATTCTAATACTTAATAAACGTGTTTATTGAGTTTCACAGAATAAAAAATAATTTGATTGACTGAACAATGTATCAATACTTTTAATAATATAGTTATATAAAAGTTTTATTTATGTAGAAAATAAATAAATAAATAAATATATATACCTTTAACCTCTTGAAGCATCCCTAACAGCATGAAATATTTTAAAATATTTATATATTTTAAAAGATTTTAGTTACATAGTTTACAAATGTTTTTTAGGAAATATTTCAAAAATATTTTATTGCAAGTATTTTAAAATATTGACAAAACGTTTTTTGAAAACATTTTTCGATAAGGATGTAAAAATATTTTGCAAGTACCTTTTATTATATTTTTAAAATATTTATATCTTCTTAGATGCATGCCATGTGTTGTGAATTCCTTTAACCCTTTGAAGCACACGTTTTTCTATTGGCTATTACGAATCTGCATCTAGAATTTTCTTTTTTTTAAATTTAAGATGGCGAATTAAAAATTTTTGATCTGTCATTTTGAATTCGCCATCTTGGATTGTGAAAAATGAAAATTCTAATTGCAGATTCATATTCAGCGACCCCGAAAACCCTAAGGTATGAATTTTAATGAATATCGAATCATAAATAAGCTAGGAAATGATTTTTTTCTAATAAAACGTGTTTTTTTTGTTTTTTTTTTTTAACAATTTAACAATGAATAAAATAACAATTTACGTTCGGTAGTATTGTAGGGAAACATCTTAGATATCATAAAACCACCTATAAATAACAACAATTAAAAGTTTTATGAACAAAAATAGCTGGTAAAAAAGGTGGACAATGTATGTACCACCGTGCTTCAAAGGGTTAACCTAACTCAGGGAGTATAATAAAGGGAAGCAAAGGAGAGAAAAAAGACGCAATGGACACGCCATCTACAGGAGCTACGTTTATCTCAATAGTGATATACTAAATAGTGACTATTAAATTATCGTATTTGGCTCCAAATTATCACATATTGAGACAAACATTATTGACTATTATTAAATCTATGTACTATTGCATCAATATTTTAATGCAATTCGCTCAAATATTTAATTAGAAAATGGGCCAAATATATGTATTTATTTGGCTCAACATTTTCCTCCTCTCAGTGCACGCAAGAGCACGTGAGTAAGAATCGCGAAGCAAAACAACACTTAAGCCGCACATTCTGAACTTCCGATCCGATGGTTCGTCACTCGCGAATTGATTCGAAGGCCGACAATTCGCATATCGCTCGATCTCGCCATTTCCTCCCAAATGCATCATATGCGGACAACACGGCTAGAGCGCGAATGAAATTAGGATCTCATCTATCTCACGATAGAGTCAAGGCGAAGGTCTTGGCTGGTTCGCGTATGAGCTTTTCGCTAAATCCATTGTCGTGCGCCAACTCTCGTAACGCGTTAATTTCAGCTGTGCGCTCACTGCGCATGGACGGGCATATAAGATGCGACGTATCGGTAGCCTGCGGGAATAGATTGCGCGTCTCTAGGCAAGAGTTGCGTGGCTATATGCTCCGATTGCGCAATAGAACGCGTGAATGCACTTGGAAGGAGGAAGGAATATACCCAAACATGAAGAATAATAATATATATATTAATAGGAAAAAAGTGCTTAGGAAATTGATATCAGTCGCTGCTTGTGAGATAATGTGTGCGCATTGTATCGAAAGTTTGTTTAACATATACCTAACTTACATTCGCTATAAGTTGTTTCAGAGGTGCACAGGAAAATAAGTTATTATTTTAGAATTAGTACTATAAAGAAATATTTACAACACTTTTTTCAGGGCGTAAACTATTAGTCTCTTGTAAAGTTTATTACTACATATATAGTTCATCATATTATATGAATCATCGTGCTGGGGGACAACTGTTGCAACTTTTACGTGGAAGAGATTGGTCGAGTGTATCAATACTTTATTAAAGTTAAACATCAAAGCTATTCAAATTAAAATTCATAAACAAACTTTAAATACCATAGCAAAACATTAATAATTACGTCGATTTTGCAGCAAATCTGAACATCATCTTCGAGAATCGAGGCGCGCAATTTTTTACGTAATCCAAATAAATTATTCCATCTCTGACAAAAGACTTGCCGCCGCGAGAATTCGATTGAAAATCCTATATAACGCGTACGAACGAAGGAATACAAGATTTGCCGATCAGCGGGCAATTGTTCAAAAAAAAAAAGAGACATATTACGATTTTATGCGATTTCTCTGCAGTGTATAATTTCCTGTTATACGTTCTCTTTATCTTCATAGATTTGTCGAGTCTTGCAATTTCGTACTTGCGCTGCTTTTTACAACTGCGCGTCAGTCGCGTGAAAGTTCATTATATACTTAACCGTTACTACATCAGTGTTATTCTAAACTTTTTTTTTGTTCGTTCGTCAGCTATACAATATAGTGTATATATATATATGGAAATTACACTGCGAAAAAGAATTGAAATATTGTGTAATAATAAACTGGTCTACATTAATGTTTTTCATTATAGGTACCTGACACATTCAACATGTATAATGAAAGTTTTAACAAGTGCAATGAAAAGAACAACTTCAGAACCAATTGAACAAATGTTAAGCAACATTTCTAAAGGATGAAAAAAACAAGAATAAAAAAAAACAGAGCGAGAAGAAATTATATATGATGAAACAATGAATTTTGTTCGCATTTGATTACTGCATACATAGATACACAAACATTCAGCGAGTCAAAAAATTCAATCTGAAAAAGTATACAAGTTGTCCCGCATATAAAAAAAAGCACCGCAACTCAATTTTCTATACTCTCAATCGACGACGATAACGCGACGTCGCTTTATTATCGCATGTGTGCAGCAAACGCGCGGGGATGTCAATATTTGATTTTTGCCGCGCGTGGCCACAAGGCATTAATGCGTGTGCAGCCGTTGGCGCGACGAGATCCTCCGTTACAATTCAAGGCCATGATGGCGCGGGAAAAAAAAGCAAAGATTATTTCGGGACTCGATGCTGGCCCGATTATTTTTAGTAGCCAGAAAATTTTCGACTCTGTGACAAAGCGATCCTCTGTTGTGTATATATGTATGCGTATTAATTGGACTTGATACCTTTATTTACAGCTCGCGCGTTGCGCGTATTATTATATTCGCAGCGAAAGAGCGAGATTTCTCGCTGGTGTCCCTTCTTGAATTTCGACGGTTCGTAGACCTTTCGAGCTTTGTTGTTAGACGGAATATCTCGCGACGGTATTGACGTTTCTCGCGCTCGTTTTTATCGTTTGCTTTCAGACTGATCGCGTATACGTGATATTCCGATGCGGAAATTGCCGAGTAACGACGTTCACACTTTGAATACACAATTCGCGACTGTACTGTAATTTTAATTAGAGAGTCAATGGGAAATGTTTTGATTGTCAAAAATGGAGCGACGTGACAAGTGCCGTGATTAACAATACATCCTATACACAAATATTTATAATGAAAGTTAGAGTACAATCGGTAAAGATTTAGATAGATTGGATTCTTCGTGTGGAAAATGCTCAATCTTTATTTCGAAAATTGCGACAATACACACATTTTAAAAAAAAGTTGCAATGCAAACGATACAAACCTCTAAGATTGAAATAGCAGCGACCAAATTTCCCGTATTATACAGCTGAACAAGATCTCATTGAAGTTAAAACACTTGTTCTGCCTGAGCCTCAAGCACAATCCGCTCGTGTATTCTTTCGCTTTGTTTACGTCGAAGAGACTGTTTATGAATCTCCACATTATATTATCCCTCGCTTAAATAAACTATTCGCAGCGATCGAAAAGTCGTTCAGCTATACTCGCGAGCGCCGAGTACACAATTTCATTAACGCAACGCGACTTATTAAGGTATATCTGACGCGAGTAGAAGATATCCGTCGCACTGCACTTGGGGCATTAGCTTCGCGACAACGACAACGACGACTGGCGCTCGACGCGGCGCATGCAACAATGGCTACGCGGTACACACTTTGAAAAAATAAAGCATCGCGCGCACTGGCTCTGATGGGTGCACAGAGAGAAAGAGAGAGAGAGAGAGGAGACTGAATGGATTATAAATAAATTCACTTGTCGATCCAATATCCGCTTGCGCAAACTCTGCTCTATACGATCGTTTGGTGGAATAATTTGACGTTGCGCTTATAATATTCAGGATATTATTACCGGTTAATACAGTTTATTAGCGAGTGCGCGGTATGTAGGCATAATGGAATATCACAGCAGTACAAAGAGAATAATGACAAGTTTGAAATGGAGTTTAACAAATTTTAAAGTAAAATTGAAATATTTGCGGTTTATTTTATTAGTCTGTATTGGATAACGGTTGATAGAACAGCAGATCATGTTACGGCTATATAAGAGCGAAAAATTGTTTGAAAAATATTTACAAGTATTCCTCTTTGCCTGGCAACTATTATCTAAGTCATTTTACAAATTGTAAAAATATATACAACATTTATGTCTTTTATCTTCGAAATACACAGTAATATTATTCAAAAATACTACTTTAAATAACTGATTCTATTGACAATTACGTTTACGCGACCAGTAATTGAACATCAAGCGGGTAAATACAGACAGAAATTTGGGAATAACAAAAGTTTATGCGGATAACTATGATGTGTATGATAGTGTACATTGTTCTCGGTACAAGTGAGTACCAGGAAAATATTTTTCACATACCAAGGATCATTCGATTTACTGGACAATGTCGCAATTAGCACCGAGTGATACATCGAAAGCAATTTTCATCAATTAAGTGTATAAACTGATGAAAGCATAAGTTCAAAGACCCAACGCACAGTAATTAAAATAATTGAAGTTTAAGTACTTGTTCATGTATATATACTTGTGTAGGAGAAAACGGCTTTAGTGGATTCCACATTTTCCAGATATAACTACGTTATTTAAATGTGACATGGGAATGGGGACTAATTTTAGTAACGAGCAGATTCAAAAATATAACTCCTAACAACTCGGCACAATTCTTATATCTAAAATGTCTGAATCTGAGCTATTAGGATAAACAGTAATTTTATGTTTAAGTGAAGGAGAAAAAGTTCCATTAAATAAATGAAAAAACAATACTTATTATATACTGAGTGAGTCCTATACTATTATTAAAATATTATTAATGTAGCTTAACAAACTTAAGAAGTAAGTGTGTCATGAGTTAAAAATTTCAAGAGAAAAAGAATGCTCGAATTAGAAAATTTAATTAGGTCAAACTTTAGATGCTCAACTCCGATTAGGAAAGTTTAGTCGAGCCCCCGAACATTACGATTTAAACGTACTCAATTACTAGCAAAAAGACATATACACGGTACAGAATTGGGCCGATTTCATCAGAACTCGATCAATGACTAACTGGAATATCACAGATAGTATAGATTGCTTTTGAAAGATCTTTTTGTCACGGCTCGGCTCTCAATGTCCCCGTTTACAGATAAGGTTCGATCGATTAGTATGTCCAAACCTATATGTCTCTGAGTATTCCATTTTTTGTAATTATGAAAATAATTGATAATATTTGCAAAAATATATTAAAAATAAACGAAAAAATATAATTGTAAATGAGTTGAAAAAATATATTATAGGCAACCACGATTTTTATTATAAATATAAATGTGTGCTTGTATTAAGAAAAACAAAACTGTGATTTCTTCGCCTAAATATTTAATTGCAATATTATACGATACGTGCGTTTAATAATAGACACCTTAGAGTACACAAACAAATAAAAATATAATATTTTTCCATTTTCGGTTCTATCACGGTGAACAACACTTCTTTATGCAACGTTGTGTGCACAATATTAATATTGTTATTTTAGTTTCTTGAAAAAAATAAAAAATAAAAAATAAAAAAAAATTTCTAAACACCCTGGTATTTTCAAAAAAATATTTTAATTAGATGAATAAATTATTCATTTTTATTATAATGTAAGAACGCAATAGGTGTATTCTTACTTTAACATTATTATAAAAATTAAGTATTTATTCAACTAATAATATTATTCATTTGAAAATGCCCAGGGTGTTTAGAAAAATTGCTTTAAATGTACGCCGTTCTGGAGAATCACCCACATATAGCGTATAGTAACATAATTAGTAAACTCTAATTAGTAAACAGCTTATAAACAATTAAAATATGATTATAGAAATTCATATTCGGAAAATTTTATTTGTTTATTAGCTTAAAATATGGGTAATTATCTTTTTTTTTTAATCATCGTGTGCTTGTAAAAATAAACAAATTTCTATGTACACAACCCAGCGGTAAAGAAGCTCGGCGCCGTATCGCTCACAGAAAGCTTCTGTCATTCAAATTCGCAGATTAACAACTTTCAGACAAGGCGAAAAGTGAGAGAGAAATAAAAGAGAGAGGGGGAGAGAGAGAGAATAAAGAGTAAATACTAGAAATTGAAACAAGCAACTGGTCACGCCTTGGCGTCATCGCCGATAAGAATGACGTGTTGCGGCACTTGCGCGCGACACTGAATAACTGCGTGCACGTCAACTCAGTGGCAGTAGCGGTATAACATGGTATTTCCCTGCAGTAAAATAATAAAGGTCCATTTTCGCGATTTTCTCGATAATTTATCAGAGTTAGTGTTTGAAGCGAGAACTTTTCATCGCGTGTTTCTGTTTGCCACTTTCCGTACAATACACAAAGTCAACTAAATTCGTACTATGTATGTGATGGAAACAAGAAGATACACTTTTTTCTTTCCGTTACAACTTTTATCTTAATGTAGAATGAATTATGCAATAGGTTGCGACTTTAGATTAAAGTTCGATTTACTTGAGCCAACCGTTTAGATATAATAAAAAAGTGATATCATTCTTAGTTGACACTCGGAAGTTTCCTGGTAATTTTACACTATGACATTACTAAAAGCGAAGGAAAATATATCGTTAAAATCGAGAGTAGCTCAAGTACTTTTTCCCTCGATTAACAATTTGCCACTCTCTCAAATTTGAAGAGAAAATACTCTAACAATAATTGGAGCCATCAAACAGATACTAATTCTAAAAAGAAAGCAATTCTAATCCCATCCTAATGCTAATCGCTCCTCGATTTTTTCCACAAATTACAACTTTTTTTCATCATCTAGTCTAATTTGAATAGGCGGCGAGATACTAATTTATAAGATCGCTCCACGAGGCAGTAAAGTAGCGAGCACATGTCCAGTGATTCATCGTTCCTCTCCGATCTGCGGGAAGGCAAGAAATAAGCCGCGGGACACACGATATACAGCGCTCGTTAACAATCTAACGATATAATTTATTGAAAATACCAAATGACGTTTACGATTTTTGATTATAATATTTTACATGCCTGCCGTGAATTATAGTTCATCATAAAGCACATTTATACAACGGCCTGAGCTCTGAGTCAGTATATGTAAAAAAGGCGGCATTATATAAGCAAAAAATTGTAGAATAATTACAAGACTCTCGGGGCTCATATAATATACACGCTGTTCTAAATAAATCGTTCTCTCTCTCTCTCTCTCTTTTTAATCTCTATACTAAATTCCACATGGCTAATTTTACATAGAAGATTATCACATTTTAAAGATATATTTTAGCTCTTGGTCTGCAATATACAATTCGCTGCGTACTATCGAGAGCGGAAAAAGTCGCGCTATACCCGAAATTTATCAATATTTAGCGCAACGGTATATGTACACTCATAGTACGAAACTCCGTATTAGAAAGTCTTAAAAACCGTCTGTGAATTTCTCGCGGACCTGCGAATTCATTGAGGCATCCCGAGCGGCGCCTAAACTGCTAATTTCATGAGCACACACTTACACAAGAGCGTTGTCGGCATTCGCACCCACTTCTTCCAACTTTGGCGCCTCTCCATCTTTGAATAAGATTATACGCTTACACACATACACACACGTACTCTTTATCGGGCATCCGTCTTCGAATAATAATCAACGATATTGGTGACACGTGACGACTCGTCGAGCCTATATATCGTCGCCCGTCATGGTATTTCCGGAAAAACGCGGGAGTGCCGACCACGTGCTCCTCCAACTTTTTCCTCCTATCGTGTATCAACGTTTTTGCGTTCGTGTGTGTGGCTAAGTTTCTCGTTAGGCCTGATAATGCGAGCTATTTATAAATCTTGTAAATGATATACGATACGAGCCAATTACGATGTATGTGTTCGGTTCATTTGCCTAAATATTTGCCCGGGCGCACGATGCTGACAAGTGGATCGGAATCGAGTTGCGTCCCTGTGCGGCTCTTTGATCAGTGGACTTTTGCCTTTCACACACGGGATCACTGGATGAATGTATATATATTTAATCAGCGCATGGAAATTCGTTACAGCAACATTTCGGAGTAATCGATTCTAGTCCGTGTCTGCGTATTGCATTAATGGAAACATTGCAATGCGTGAGTCAGTGACATTTATCTATAAAATGTTATAATTTTGCGAAATTCCCCGTATTGGCATTTTTTGCGTATGTGTGCACTCTTCGATGATTCATTCGGGCTTAGTTGAAAACGATGTCGTAGTTGTGATTCTTCCAAAAGGAAATGCAGAATATTGCTCGGCTTTGTTTTTTCCTCGTCACGAGGTATGAGTATGCAAACATGTTCTGCCAAAAAAAATATATATATAACAGATCTTTTTTTTTTAGTCTCGGCTTTACCGTTTTCCTACTGACGTGCGCTCTCGATGTGTATTTCTGAACGAACTTGAATTACCTTGATGGCAAGTCAACTATAACTATAAAGACATTTCTTTTCAGAGCGAATGGAAAAAGTATTAATTAAATAAACTTAAGGAAAAAAAAAATAATAAATGATTTTCGTGTATCGTGAGTTAAATTCGCGTAATAAAAAACTCGTACAAAAATAATACACTTAAAATTTTAATTACTACCGTTGAATTGAAAGAATATCTACCCACAATTAAAATAATTGACAAATTATATTTGCTACAAAATTTTGACTGATCCGAAAAATCTCTTAATGAGTCTATGTAAAAAGTTAACCGCGCCAGAATTTATACTCGAAGCAAGTTCGAGGAAAATCGTGTGAAAGCAGTAAGCTGTAGAAAATGGGCAGCCACTTTCTGCACCTTGTATACGAACGTAGGCAGTACACGAGTTTATCGTTTGAAAATTATCTCTACACTTAAATACAGTACTTTTAACGTTCAGTCAACATAAAACACCTACTCTATGATATTACATTTCTTATTGCACGCCTCATTTCTCAGTATTATCATTGTATTTTATTTCTTGAATTTTTGTTTTTGCTACAGCTGGTCAAAAATGTGCGTCTTTGTGCCATGGTTAAAAAAATGATTGTATGCCCTATTAAATGAAATATATACCGAACAATATTCTAAATGTAATGCTTAAGCGTTAAGTCAATTAAATGTAATAGCTTTAAAAATGGCTGAAACATTAAAAAAGAATAAACAATGTTTGGCCTTGTCTAGTATTTAATAAATTGGAGCAATGTTGGAATTTCCTAAGTTTAGCCCGAAGGATCACCTATTATGGCGAGTTCGACAAAATTTTAAACCCAAGACTTATAGCTTTTCATCGCGATATTAATGTAATGCCATCATGATTTCGTAAATCAAAGTAAACTTTTGTATTCATAAGCGTTATCTTTTAAAAAATGATGTAACACTAAACCGTTGTCGACCAAGTTAACAAATCCCTAATGACCAAGTGCATAATTCCACAATGATTTCCATTCCAGCCACAATCGAGAAGAACTCCTGCACATCGCGAGTCCGATTTCCCTGGATCAACGCTAAACCCACAAACGGCCACCTCGACCAAGCCGCAGACCACGAAACAAAGAAATCAAATGGAAGAAAAAAGAAGACATGTCAATGCCAGAGTCGCGAGATCCACGCGATGCAGAAGCTCGTTAGCGTCGCGTCGGGTTGCGCAACCCCCGTTGAACACTCGGCTCGGAAAACACGGAAGAAAAAAGGGTGGCGAATTGCATCGCACACCAAACCTTCGCCTCTCCATCATATCTATATAATACACACACAGAGAAGAGAGAGAGAGAGAGAGAGAAAGGCCGTGTGATCTATATACGGTTAGACATCCACGTGCTGTACTCGATCCACTGCGACGGCGCGTCCCGACACACACAGACCACACAGACACACACACACACACACGCACACTTAGACACATACTCGGGAGCGCAGAGTTTTCGAAAAAGAGGGACGAGATGGTAAAAAAGCTCACCTCGAGTCTCGCCAGCTCCCTCCGCGTCGCTCCTCTACGATGTAGGCCCGAAAAGAGTCGGAGGGCTCGCATAGAGATTACATTCCTCACGTCAAATGGGGTCGGCGGTCTGCCGCGTCTTTCGACGACGTCTTTGGACCCAGTTGCTCCGACGCTGAAATCCAAGCACGACCACTCGCTCTAATGGCACTGCCGACACTGCCGCCGCCGCCACCGCCGCCACTGCTCTTGCTGCTGAGCGCTGCTGATGCTGATGCAGACGCTCTCTCTTTCTCTCTCTCTCTCTCTCTCTCTCTCTCTCTCTGTCGCTGGCGCGGCTGGCCATGTGCAATGCACGAAGAGGAGAAGGACAGCCATCTGTGCTACGTATCTCTCTCTCTCTCTCTCTCTCTCTCTCTCTCTCTCTCTCTCTCTCTCCTAGTCTCCTATCTGCAGGCCGATTCTTCAATGACGCGGCCGGAGGCATCGAGGGGTCTTTCTTTTTTTTTCATTCACTCGAGTGATTCCGCGATCGTTTTTTGTTTGCAGCTGAGTGTATTTGTTGAATTGATGAAACTTTGAGTCGAAGATTTTCGGTGCGACGAGTTTTGTGCTTATGGAGACTCGATACTTGGAGTTTGAGATATTCTGCGTTCATCGAGCGATAATCACTAAATGCTCGCATATATAGGAAATTCCCGAACGATTGGAAAAGAAGCCTTGCTCGCCACTTTTCTTCGCTCCTTATGCTGTATATCTGTATATATAGACGAGTTGCCCGAGTTGTCTCGCTACTCCCGACATCGCGATCTCGAACTTCTTTATTTCTCTTCTTTCTCTTGATCTTGCCGGGCCCTGCGTCCCTCCTTTTTTTTTCATCCTCTTTTTTACAAATGCATTATTTGCGGCTCTTTATACACTGCCGAGTGCCGAGTGCTCCGAGACGTTCCGAGTATATACCGCTTTACCGACCGAGCTCCTATTCTCTCTTCCTTTTTTTTAAAAATGTAGAATATAGAATGAAACATTTCTATATAGATATAGTTTTGTTTTACATAACCATCATATGTTTTGCGAACAATGCCGAAAAATTTTTTATCTCGGCTTTTGTTTCTATATGTGTAGTATATACGCGGGTGGTATATTACGCAAGAGATTTTTCCAATGTTATGTTATTTCGTATCTTTTGGAAAAATCAATTGCTGTGATAAACACGCGAGTTGTACGTTGCAGACGCGATAGCATTAAAGTATTTTTGCAGCGACGAATTTCTTTCTTAATTATTGTTAAACGTTTGCGTTGTAGCTCTGTTACTCTGTAAAAATGTGCAAATCACTTTGTTTTCTATAAAAGCACGATAATAATCGGACGAATGACTAAATTGCACGATTCGCTTCCAAGTATAATATCAGGATCGTTTCGGTATGCGAAACATCCGGAAACCCTACTTCCCCTGATTCTCCCCTTCTCTTAATAAAAGTCCAAAAACTCTTTTCAACGCGCCTGCCCCCCTATAAAATTCAATAAAAACGATCATAGCGCTACACCTAAATCGCTCCATCTCCAATTAACACAGCTGAAAAAAAACCTCAGACCTCTCTCTCTCTCTCTCTCTCTCTTGTCCTCCCTCCCCGCTAATTCAAAGTTCGATGGCATCATCAAGGTTTGCGCGCGCCAAGGAGGGAGAGAAAGAGAGGCGGGCCCCGAGCGATTTCTTCTTTCTCACCTTTTTTTTTTGTCGCTGCTGTTGCTGCTCCGGCTTTTGCGAGCCGCGCGCGGCTGCAGCAGCTCGCGAGACTCTCCTCTCTGTGTGCGTATATAGGCTGAATGGAGCCGAAGCCCTCGTGACCAAGAGACAACGAGTTCACGCACGTTAGGTGCAGGTCGACGGAACGCATAAGCGATTGGGATGTGCGGGACTCGGAGCTTTGTCAGACTTTTTCAACGAGCCAAGTTTTAGAGATCGTGTTCTAGACAGATGCGTTATTGTAAATAGATATAGATTTGCTGATTGGGCGATGAGAAATTATTTTCGCTGATTTACTTTTTTATCTCGAACTAAATTGTTTAGCGTGCCGAAAAACTATTTAAATACGAACAGTGAACTTTTGAGAGCAAGCTTTTATGCTTTCTTTTCTTTTGTCACCTTTTGCTTCTGTATCTGCTAATTTATTCCTATAGTCGCAGAAAGTAAAAAAAACTCGTTTAGGATTGTTAATATAAATAGTAATTTAAATGATCGGTTCAAAAATCAAATGCAATCATATATGTACATGTAAATTGAAAACCAAATTCTTACATCACTTAATACTATGAAAAATATGTTGTATAATTAATAGGTTCGAGTATCATAATCCACTGTACCCATAATCGAATCATATATTATAATGACAATTCACTTTATCACCTTACGTGATATTCTTAGCGTATCGTGCAATCGAAACGCGATATTGAAGCCAAATAATCTCGCACCTGTTGGGACGATTACCGCCGCCGCGTGTGCATGAAAAGTGCGACGAGAAACGAAATCCGAGGACACGCGAACTCGCTCTAATCGTCCAATCTCACGCGTCGTGGTTCCAAGTGCGCATCATCGCGAAATGAACGCGTCCGTAGCAAAGGTATACATTACAATAGGTAACTTCGCACGCGCCGAGCTTTATTTATGCGCATTCGACGAAATTGAATTCCTGCGCGCACACAATACGGACTCTTCAGCATCTACAAAACATCCGAACGAGAGCTTAGTTTTAAAAAAGAAAAGAGTTCGAATTTTTATATAGTGCGAAGTCGCGTGAGAAAAAAAGTTATTTCGCTGATGTAGACGTTTGCTCGCGTTGGTTGAGGAAATTCAGCGACACGTGCAGCATGTCAGCAACGCCTATATACAAATTGCTCCTATATATTCCGCTGAATATTCTGTCGAATGTGAGTTAGATCATTTTTAATGCGATCGGTTGCTCGATTAACTGCGCCAACTCATTTTGTTACGGATTTCCGTGATTCGATATGAAGTACCTTTTTTCATGCGAATCGGAAAAAACGGTTGAATAATAGGTTGGACTGATTGAGCGGATATGTGTCACAATTAACTCATTCATTATTTACGCCTGGCGCATATTTTCATACGCGATACTTGAATGGGATTTCGCGAGTTAATTTGAAAAAGTATATATAAACTGCTTAAAATTGTATGTAAAAATTATAAAGTACGCGAAATAAATTTGTTATTATTTAAATATTGAATTTTACGATAGATTTTGATGTTAAAGCTACGTTGTACGTCATTGGCGCGATGCTTGGAAAAAAATGAAAATTCCAGGGAGCGACGAGTGACAAACGATGCCCGAGGGAGTTTGACGAGTTATTAGACTCTTGAAATTTTCAATCAGTATCAATCTACAGTCATTACGCCAGCGAACAAGTTTATACTTCGCCTCAAAGCTTCTCTCGATTCAAGCGCGACTGACTATTACACCGCATTATTTAGATGTATACATTATAGTTATCGTTACGCCGATACTCGTTTGAATAACGATTCTTTACTAGTTGACCAGTAAAAAAAATATAATGGTTTCTATTACGATATTTTAAAAATTGCTTTTGTTTTCCTACTATTTTTTATCATTGTCGTTACTTTATTGAAATCATTATTTTGAAAATGAATTCAGTTTATTATTCTTTTGATTGTTGATAAGAATTAAGCATTATGTTTATGCAATGGATCGTTGAAAAATACTGGAGGAACTCTTTGATCCATTACACAATGGCTATTAATGAATCTTAAGATGAACAGTCAGTCAGATAATCGAAACTTTAATAGTGTCGATCGAGGACACCGCCACAAACCCACAGACATTTTTCTCGGTCTTAGTCGCATTCTGGAGCAGCGGAAAAAAGATTGCCTTCGCATCAGAGTTCTTCGGCACTCGGTCCAAAACTTTCGCTGCACATTCAAAATTATTCGATCGGCACATTTTTACAGGTGCACATTAACTACGCCATCTGGGCTTTTGCATACGGAATCACAGCTAATCTTTGAGCAACGGAATATTCTTTGAGCCTTATTAAAATGTAAATCACTTTGGTGCGTATTTGAAAAATGTATTTGCCGTACTTAAGCTTAATTAGCAAGTAAATTACTACTTATATACAAAAAAAATTTGAAATTATAAAACAGCACATTTTTTAGCATAGAATTACCGATTGTTATCAGTCGAGAAAATAGCGCAAAGTAGGCAAAATATTGCATCATAGAAAGAAATGATGGAAAAGTGTTCTTCACAATTATAATTATGTTTAAGTATACCTCGTAATCAATATAAATCACGATACTACGTATCCCAGCTAGCTCGGCTGCACCTAACATGCAATAAAATCTAATACTCGAAGCGAAACCAGACCCGAAAAGAAAAAAAGACCCGTTCAACCCGTGCCCGGACTCCCCGACGAAGAATATAAAAAAGCCTAAAGAGAGACAGTGTTGCCCTTGGCGAATGCACAAAAGGGAGTCGCCATCACACACACACACACACTCGCCGTGCAAGACTCGCGTAGACTCGCGATGGGGTCGTTGTACCCGTATACGGTACGGGGGTACAAAACGGGTGTCCTGTCGCGTCTGTCTAAGGAACCGAGACGCGTCGCGTCCGAGACTCACCCGTTTAGCATTGTAGGATTTGGCGCGGTGTGAGTGTGCGACGGCTCCCTTGTACTGGTCAAGATCTTTTTGGGAGAGAAGCGAAGAGGGAAGATACGGCTTCGCGCGCTCTATTCTCTAATCCACGTGCTGTTGGGGTTACTCATTCTGTGTAACCAAGGAGGAACTGCGTCATACGGAATATATAACTGCGCGTTCGATTTGTAATTCGAAATTCGTTTTTTGTTACGCTCTTTTCGTTCTGGCAAATTATGTGTATTCGATGAAAATATCATGGATTTTCACGGCTCGAAATAAATACAATTATTACGCGGGAAAATTGTATGTTAATTTAAACGCTAACTAATTCTCATATGCAGCTCTGACTAACTAATCCTATTATATTACTATTTATCAACGTCAGTTAGGAACGACATTCCTTGGTTTTTCTTGAATCGCACGCGTGAACTCGTAGATCGGGTATGAAGATCTTCAATTAGCCATTTAATTCGCGAGATAACGTACACGACGCGATTCATTCGTTCTACTCTTTGCTACAGAGTATAAGCAGAGAGCAAATCCATTCCTGTTCGGCATACACGAAGCATCCTCCAATTGTAATGCTTGAATTATTATTCTAGCCACGATTACGCGCATTATGGTGTTCGCATTACATACGAGAGAGCGAGAGCGAGAGAGAGAGAGAGAGAGAGAGAGAGAGAGAGAGAGAGAAGAACGAGTGGGTGTATAGAGTATGCAGAGCCAGACGTCGGTGTCGCGATCCCATTCCGGTATGAAAAGCATGCGCGCGCGCGAGAGCGACGGCGCGAGACGTGCTAAACGATCCCTCTGTCCTAATACACCCTCGGCTCGCGCACCTCGATAATATATAAAGTCTCCTGGAATTTCTTGATTGCGCTCCGCATCCGGGAATGCAATATGACCGTTCTTCATTCTGTCTGGCTCCTATTCTCTCTCTCTCTCTCTCTCTCTCTCTCTCTCTCTATCTTTCGCTCTTTCGTGCATTCCTTAAAGAGGATATCCATCGCAGCGATAGGATCGCGCGCCGCAGCCTCGGTTTTTTTCGCCCCTCATCCGCAGCCCCTTCGATATTGTGGAATAGCTTGAGTCGCGCGCGCGCGCGCGGACAGGATTTCGAGCTATGCCCACTTTGATGACTCCTTTATAGCCCCCGATATTGTCCTATTTTATATTTGTTTTCCTCGTTTACTCGGTCTTTATGCGCCACACTATACGTTTGGCGATTATCGGTGCTTGTGGCGTTAACAGGTGGCTGTGCGTCCATTCGGTGTGCAGCGGGAAAACTTGTTGAGTTTGGGACGAGAGAGAGAGAGTTGGAAATTGTTCGCGCGATAAGCATACTTTAAGGAAGGATGGCAAAAATTCAATTTTAAAACCGGACTTATAAAACTTATTGCGCGATATGTTAATTTCGTTTGATGCGCCGCATTCATGACTCCAGCGATTACATTAAATTATGTTCTCCTATTTATTTTTTAATATAATTAGTTCCTGAATCTGACAATAATTATTATAAGGAGACACTCAACTTTTTTTTTTTGCAACGAATATAGAAACATTAATAAGCGATCGGTGTACCAAAAAGTTGATTAACAAAACGTCTTACTATACCTGGCAGTTATCTACTGCCATTATAGTATGCGGTGCACAAATTTTCCTGCAATTGAATGGCCGTATATAAGTACTTCATATGTCGTTGACTTAATCACTTAAATCGTTGTACGCATGTATCAACGTAATAAAGATAAATCGCATCAAGTACATCTGATCGCGAAGATTTTTCGATCTTATCGCAATTAAGTGAAGAATCCCATACGCGAAAAGCACAGCGCCAAAGAAAAGAAAAAAGCAATCTGTCCATCTCTCGCTTATATTATACAACCAAATCAGAAGTCAAACTCGCAATTTATACAGCAAATAAGCCTCGCTCTTAGCTCTTAAGTAATTGAATGCGTATACCCCATCGGTCAATCGTCAATCGTCAAGCGCCCCAGCAGTCGCCAGAGCTCGCTTTAACATACGCAACCCTCGAACTGCAATGCTTTTATACGGCGCTTGACCGCCAAGAATCGTCCCGTATAATCCCGTGTCGGTCCATTTAACAGGGCACATCTTCGGCCCCTGCTGAGTTTGCCACCAAATACTACGTGCTTTATACATATATATGTGTGTCGGGGAGTGTGCGCGCGTGTCTCGAGGGTGCGCGCGATGCGATCGCCGAGGAGCCGTGGAGCAGAGTCTCGAGAGTACAGTTGGAGCCCAGTCGCGTTTCATCCTCTCGTCCAAGATAATACACAAGGAAGAATGAAGATTACGCTGGTGCTGGTGGTGTGTCTGGTGCTCGGTGGTGCATCCGGTAGACGACACGAGGACCTCGACGCGGTGCATTCGGTGCCTCTAGGCTCCGGAGCTGGCTTTTATTGGAGGTGAATCGTTATGGCTTCGACGATCGTGCGAGAAACTTTGTTCCTTAACGAGACGAAAAAGTTTTTCGTCGTTTGTTAGACTGGTTTTCAAACTCCCCGAGGCTTTGGACATATAACGGGATTGTAGTTTGTTTTAAGATCGTTATCGTTTCAAAGTCGTAAAAGTATTACAATTGCTTTTTAAATTGATTTAGAAAAGAGCAGAATCGGTGCGATTGACTTTTAGTTTTAATTAATTTACTTACAACATTTTTTATTATAACATATTTATTTTTAATCAGGAATAATTCTTTTCGTCGCATTTAAATAAATTTTTATAAAAGTTCTTTTACAGTTAGAGAATTTAAAATCGTATTTTGTAGTTATATTTGCAATTACGCGTATGCGCTTTTATAAATACACCATGTCATAGCTTTCTATTGACTCTTATTGAATTAATGTCAAAGTAACATATACACATTGTGCATATAGGGTCGATTTGACGAGTGAAACCATTATTGCCGAAGTGCATTTCACCGGAGAAGAATATTGGTGGTTCGCTGTTGGTTTCTCAAATTACGGCGAATCGAAGCCTGCGGATTACTGTGTTTTGTGGGTGGATTGGCATCGCGAGACGCATCTCCAAGTAAGTAATTTAAATAATATTAACATAGTTCCAATCGAATTTAAAAGGGTGTAATAGCATTATGGACTTAACTGACTCTAATAAACAACTTTTGTTTTTCTCTCAATGTGAACTTATTTAAATTTATTCAAATTTACCAATCATTTTTACAGTAAAACATTATTAGCGTAACTTTAATTTCCATCGATGATGAGTTTTTTAATAACCACGTTAAATTTCAACTGATTAAAATTTGATATTTTGAAATAACGTCGCCGACTATTAGAATCCTAATTTAATGCTAATTAAGGATGCTTGGAGCGACGGGGATGGAAAATTGAATCTGGATAGCCAGCAAGATTGCGAGAATTTCGAGTGGAAGAAGCACGGCAATGTCACCAAGTTTACCTTTACGAGGAAATTCGATACCTGCGATGAGCACGATTACATTATTGAGGTACTACATCATTCCAATCAAACAATATACTTCATTTTATTGCCTAATATTGCTTTAAGCTTTTAGTTATATAGTATACCTTATACAACTTGTAGATATGAAATTTGTCTATCAATCTGACAGACAAGATACTGACAATAATTTATATACTTATTTTTTTTTAACCAAATACATGAGTAAATACTTAATTATATTTTACGTTTTATCATGTTTTCAATTAAATAAAAGATTATACGAGTTTGGAATTGTAATGATAAATGCGTAATTTGATGACGAGATAAATGCAATAAATAATATTTCATTTTTCAGTTTTACGTAACAATATAGAATAATATAATATATTACCCATATATTTGGCAAACATAGAATGAAAATTGTAATGTACAAAATTATAGTTATGGTGAAAAATTCCAAATATGTTTGATGAATTGTATTATAAAAAGTTCAATCGATATTTAAATATGCATTTAATATAGTTGATTTTCATTTCGGCTGGAATGCCTGTCGTGCATAAGTGAGTATTTCGATTGGAATTAAATTCATGAATTCTTTTAAGCCCTAAATCAACATAAATTTGAATATCAAAACAGTTAATTGTTCTAAGCAATATATCATTGTATGCACACATACTGTCAAAAGACCTTACAAACCGTTGACTCGAACAGAGAGGAACAACTCACCTGGTATGGCTAAAGGGCAGCGGACCGTTGACTTCCTTAGCGGGTCTAGGAGTGGCCGACGCCAAATTTTCGGGAATGTCAAGAACCGAACTGCTGAGGATCCATCACGAGAAGCCTCTATTCCCCACGGATTCCTGGACGCACGAGATCAAAGCGGATCAGGTGCAAGTGCCGAACGTCGAGACCACTTACTGGTGCCGCGTACAGAAGCTACCAGCCACGCTGAAACGAAAGTGAGTGTATATAATGCAGGAGGCGGTCGACGGCGCGCGTTTTTCTTCAACTGCGATCGTTACAGTCCAATCTCCGGCTGTACGACTGTCCGCGGCGGCGCGACTCAAATTATTTTCAAGTTATTCTTTATTATCTTGGATATCTTGAGTAGCGACGAGGACATTTTAATTGTGAATTCGATAAAAAAATAATTCTTTCATTGCGATATAATCGACACTTTTTTTGTTTCTTATTTATTTCTCGATTGTCGCGAAAATTTAAGCGAGTATATATGCAGTGTGGATGCGCGTGATTTTAGTCGAGTCGATGACTGACCAGTGGTTCGCGCTTGTCGCGTATTGTTTATATATAAGAAGTATACTCGTAATCTTGGCGGATTGATAAGCTACTATCGGCGCGCGAGCTAATGCCTAACGGTTTTTATGAATCCCCTGTTATACTTGTGACAAATCGTGCGATTACCTTATTTTGAAAGACATAATAACACGTTATACCGTCACCTGTCGGAAAACATCCTGATATTGCGAACGAAATTGCACATTCAATTCATCTTGCCGCATTTTAAATCGATTCGCGACCTCCGTGCATCTATGATGGTCGCAAATCTTGGGTGCGCAAGATGTAGGTGATGGATCTTACGTTATATTTTTCAGACATCACGTGCTCCAATTCGGTCCGGCGATCCAGCAGGGCAACGAGCATTTGGTCCATCATATGGAAGTTTTCCATTGTGCCGGAACCCCAGACTTGGACGTGCCGCTTTACAATGGGCCCTGCAACGCACCCAATCGACCAGAGCGAACTCAGGTTTGCTTCGATCGTCATGTATTATTAGCTCGTAATAATTCGTCAAAGAATATATTTATCTACCTAACTTTGGAAGAAATACTTTGATTTGGCTTACTCGTCGAGTATACTATACTTATCTTGCAATCTTATTCAAATTTTCAATATTTAAGTATTTATTTGTTCGATCTGTCTGCTGCGGGTGATAAAGCGATCCTTTAAACAATCAAGAGATGATTGAACCGACACTTGCAGTCATTAAAAAATAATGTTAATTAAAATTAAAAAAAAAACAACGTAGAATATAATACGAAAGTAGATGAATACGGGAGGTATCTCCCTTTCACCTTTACAAATTCTTTTCCAAAATATGTCCTTTTTCCAATTCGAATGCAATACAAGTTATTAATAGAAGGCTTCACTTTAACCGATGGGTGATGATGATAATATATATGTATGTAGATCTGCAAGAAGGTGCTGGCGGCATGGGCGATGGGCGCGGACGCGTTCGTCTATCCGGAAGAGGCAGGCCTGCCGTTCGGTGGCCCCGGCTTCAATCGCCACGTCATGCTCGAGGTGCACTACAACAATCCGGAACTCCAGGCTGGCAGCGTAGACTCGTCCGGCATACGTTTTGTCTTCAGCCAGAGCCTCAGGAAGTATGACGCTGGTGTGATTGAGCTCGGGCTCGAGTACACCGATAAAATGGCCATTCCTCCCGGACAGGTCATTATACTCGCTTTGTCGTATACGTTATACACACACACACACATATATATATATGTGCGCGTGTGTAGGTATACATATGCAGGCAAATTGCCGCGCAGCTCTATTTCGTCGTTCTGAGTCACACGTCCGATGCGAAGTTTTGTTAGAAACAATATCTATGAGCTGCGCGGTATCGAAATACTTTTGTTGTTTATTAACAAGCAATTTTAAGCTTTTCATTTCGACGGCTGTAAATTGTACGAAGTTGTATCAGGAGGATTGATTTGCAGGAATCGTTCGCACTGTCGGGTCACTGCATCTCCGAGTGCACGGGTGTCGGCTTGCCCCAAAGCGGCATAAGGATCTTCGGCTCGCAGCTGCACACGCATCTGACGGGTAGGCGGGTTGCCACGCGACACGTGAGAAACGGAGAGGAGCTCCCGATGCTCAACTACGACGATCACTATTCCACGCACTTTCAGGAGATTCGACTGCTGCCCCAGCCTGTCACGGTTTTGCCGGTAGGAGAGATTGCCTTACTTCAGTCGATTCTATTTCGCTGCGATAATGAGTTTTTTTTTTTTGGTTTGCCAGAGAAACTACCGAACTTATCGGATTTCACTAATTCGCGCAGTCGTAAATTGCATTTTTATACCCCTTTTTTTGTATTTCAACCGGTCAGCGGTCGATTTCTGCAATAGACTTTAGGAGAATCATAATAGTTGATGCTTTCTCGTGTTTCAGGGCGATTCCTTAATAACAACTTGCACGTACGAAACAACGGATAGGAATAACGTTACTCTCGGTGGTTTTGCGATTTCCGATGAAATGTGCGTGAATTACATCCACTACTATCCAAACTCGCGACTCGAGGTAAGGGATTATTATTAAAAGGAAAAATTGCACTATCTTAAAATTTCTTCCTATTTGAAAAGTTAACTATTTTATCCTCCTTTCACCGCAGGTATGCAAAAGTGCCATTAGCGATGACGCATTGAGAACGTATTTCCGCTACATGAGAGAATGGGAGAGCCAAGGAACGAGCAACGAAAAGGGAATCTCCGACAATTATAAAAGCATCGAGTGGACTAAAGTGCGAGTTGCTGCTCTTCATGATCTTTACGAAGTTGCTCCTCTAGGTAATAGCCAGAATTGCCTTTTCCTAGATATCTTCTGATTTATTCAGATTCACATTTTTATAGCTAAGATTATTAAATGATAAAAATAGAAAGGGATAAATTGAAATTTTTATATGGTAATTACTTCATTTGTTTACTTATTCATCAGAAAAACATCCAATAGAAAAAATTATTTATAATTAAAGAGAAAAAATATAGTTAGAGATCTAAAAAATGCTCATAAATATCTATTTTCTTGAGGCTTTTAATTAGTACTACTTGAGTATAGCTTTATCTTTATTAATCGGATATTATTTGATTAAATAATGATGAAAATTCATAAAAGCATGATTAAGAATACGTATATAACATAAAAAAAAACACTAAGTATTTCTACTTGTAGGTATGCAATGCAACGGTTCTGACGGATCCCGATTGCCAGGATTGTGGGACAACATTGCCTCGACGCCTGTCAGATTGCCTCTTGCACCACCGGCGCGTAGTTGTCCGGAATCGGGATTCCAAAACAATGAACACGAGCCCAACCAAGTCTGAACTCGTTCAAGAACATATATGCAGCAAAGACAGAGAAATATCTTGCCAATACAGAGCAGAAATACTCAAATATGTAGTGTATAGTTGTACCCGATTGTCGTTGAGTAAAAAAAAAAAGAAAAATTATTTACTCTCTAAATTTCAAGCAGTGACTATTCACTTATTCGCAGTGACCTTCTTATAGCTAGTCGAAATAGAGTAAATGCACTATTTCGGCCAGCTATAAGAAGGTCACTGCGAATAAGTGAATAGTCACTGCTTGAAATTTAGAGAGTTTAGATATTAAAAAAAGAATAAAGATTTGTTGGAGAGCATCGATAATGCGATATTAACTGACGAACAAACGATGTATTTTTAGAAAAGTACAAAAAGTTCACGAGCGAAGAATGCAAATATGCAAAGAGCGTTACTAGGTATTGTGTAAAAGTTTATAAATCTGTCGTGTATTTAGTGTTCTGAATGTCTTTTCATTTCTTTACTCACATCCTTCTGACAAAGTACATTTCGTCGCCGTAAAAAAAAGCGCACACAAGCTTGCTTTCGATCTCACGCGACTAATAACAAATACTTCCTTTTCTGTTTCCTCTTTCTCGCATAAGAATTAATATTACAATATATATATCTATAATATAATCTAATAATGTAGTAATATTGATCGATCAACTTTACATGCCGTATAATAATGTACAAAAGAGGGACAGCATTGCCTTTTACCTTTTAAACTATGCAATAAAATTAAGATAGCATTTGTTTGTCTTGTTTCAAAACGCTACTTGCATTTAATACTTATATTAAATATTAAATGCAAAAAGTAAGGATTCCTTCGTACGATTGGGATTCGAGAGCTCAATTTTGCGAATGGAAGTGCGAACGCTAATTTTAAATAATACAAAAATTTCGGGCACGCTGAAGAAAACGCTCATAATGCAGAACTAAAAAAAATACTTTATATTATATGTACGATATGATACATAGTACAGGCGGGTTATTGCGCACTCACACACATTCAACATACAAAACACGCATACGGGTGCACTCTTTTTTCGAACGAACCGTGCATTTATTGACTTTTATCAAGAAATCGAATTTTTTCATCACATTTTAAAAATGGAAACATATTTTCCCATTTTATGTCATTGTTACTTAAGGTTACTTAAACTTTTATTTTTCTTTCTGGATCGAAATCTAGATTTTCAAAATCTACGTCAACGCGAAAGTCAATAAATATACAGTTTCTAGAACGTGCTCGGGATAGTTTCCCGAGTATGAAAATCGTTCTTTCCTACATACTTTTTTTACTCATTTTTAACAACCAACGGATCTCTCATATTTTAAAATCATTTTGTCCTCGGCTCAGGACACAATCAAAATAATTAATAATTTGTACTGCCTAATGTTTCCTCGGAAGTTAGCATGATTCTCCGCGGCGTGCACAAAGGGCAGAGGTCAGCTTTCTCTTTGGCGTAGCGTTTATCTTTAGAACAGGCATGGGCACTTTGACATAGATTTTTATTGTTTTGCTTGTGCTAAATTTATTTTTGCACGGAAACGGATTAAATTTGCAACTATATGGATTTATTTTTAAATTCGTCAAAGTTCTAAGCAAAAATTTCATAAGTTTCGAAATGAGAATACTTATTTCAAAAGCTCTAAAAATATTTGTACAAAATTAATGAAAAATGCCCAGGACTGCAGTCGAATGCCCTGCTCAATCGCCATTTAACCGAGTGACCAGAATTCACGTTGCCTAGCAAATTCACGTATCCGTTGACTCTTACATGCGACTCGAAGAAGCAGGAATTCATTCACAAATGTATTTACTTCGGAGAGAACCAGATGCTCCGCAGAAGAATGGAATGGACGATTTCAAATATTTTTAATTAACGAAACAATCCTCTAAGATTTCTTTAACTAGATTGAATTTATCGTTGATTAGATTCTATCTATTTGAAAGTGTGATAAAAATATAATCATAACTTGGAAAGTACTTTACATATATAGACACAAATGCACGTACATTTCCAATTTATTTTCTATTTTTTTTATATTAAGGCTTGATGATTGTTCCGTCAATTACAATGAACGTCATTAAAAGGTTTAAATTCCTCAAAATAATAATCGAATGATTCCCTATATTAACGACTGTCGTAAAGAATAATACGCGAAGAGGATCAGTCGGCTTTTTCCCTAGGAACAAGTTCGCGTGATTCTTTCATCCTTCATTACTTTTTCCCCTTTTTTGTATAAAAAGTTTAATTTCCCAATGTCCCTTTTTAATTTTCTAAATATAGACAGTATACAATCGCGAAGTATAAAATATATCACTTTGTGAATGAGTGCGAATTTCGTCCACGTAATATCTTACTCGTTGAGCAATCCTTTCATGGTTCATATAATTCGGGTCAAGCTGCTAAAAAGAGTCTGCGCAGACTATAAGAAAATACACATTATACAAAAATTCGCAGATACCTCCTTGGGTTTCGAGACGTAGAGGTGACAGACATGGAAACCTTTCGTCGCTTTGAAATAGATATTATTTATTTGCACGAGCCATATTTTTTGGTAACACTATTACGTGATTGATAAGATAAATTATTATGCGTTCAAAAATATGTTTTCTTTTATTTTATAAAATATTATGTAGTCAAATAGTATGAACGACGAAATATTAATTTTAATTTTACCATAAGTGGTTCTTAAACATATAAATGGTAAAAAAATTTATATCAATACGTGATTAAGATTAAATCTGCATTAAACTTTGTTTTATAAACTGGATATATATATTTTGTTTGAACTAATTAATAGTAAACTTCCCAAGTATAGCTAAAATTTCTTTAAATTTTTGTGAATACTATCAATTATCAATACAATTAAATGTATAAAAAAATCATTTCAAGCGTAAAAAAAGAATTTAAAATACTTCAGGCGCATATTTCTAAAACGAAACAAAGCAGCCAAGGTCAAGATCAGAAAGCAATCGTTAAAGAAAAACATGGTAGAAGCAAACAAGGCATAAGTGACTCCAAACCAACGAAAGACCATCCAATATCTAATATTCGATAATCGTTGCTCGAAAATGCGCATATTAAAAAACACGGTAATTACGCGTGCCGACTAGAGTGACGATTGATTGTTCTGGTGTGTTTGCATCTGTAGGAAGCAATAGAGAATACCAGCCTGCGCCATGACATCAACTGTGCCGGCAGCCAACGGGTCGCGATTCTTAGCATCGGTGCGATTGCTGGTGCCGGGTCGCAGTAACGTTGGTCCGAAAACAGTGGCGAGGTTGTGTAGAGACATCTTGTTTTGACCTTCGTGCTTGTTGACACGTATGAGGTGGGCGAGGAGGAAGTCGACGACGGCCTTGTTAACTTGTGGAAGGCTGTCGTAGACGCGGCGTAAGGCACTGCCTCGGGTGAGCTCGCCGCTCTGGAAGGCTTCGAGGAAGGCGGGATAAAGAGCGTCGGTATACAGAGCCTCGGGCATTTCTCGTAGATAGAGCTTGAGTACTCCAGTCACCGAGTGGACATCCACCTGAAATGTAATCGGATCCTTAACTATGTGCTGAAGACAACGTGCAAAAATCTATATAAATGAATTTCTTAGACTAGTTTTTGATTTAGAAACACCTATTTTTTACAAAGAATGTGAATATTTTATACAAGAATTCCCTATTTTTTACAAGAATTCCTTGAATAAAATGTGGATAGCTTAGAAATTCATTAATTTAATTTTGTTTGACACGAGGAATTTAATACCTTAGAAACATTTAATTTACCTCTTTTAGTAACTGTTCAGCTTCATAAGAGTTACTCTCGAAAGATTTACGTAATTTTGCCACATCGGAAGCAGAGCCAGATACTCGGTAAAGACCCACTTCTGCCATACCTCGTTTTTCAACTTCACGAACACAAGCGGTAACGATAAAGGGTACATCCCGTTTTTCTCGTCTAGAAAACAAACAAACCAACAATTAAATTATATTAAATTAAATATTTTTTTTTATATTGTACATTATAGATAAATCGTATTAATCAAAATACACTACAATTTGCAAGAATATCTTGAATTTGTATTAAAATGGTCACTCACTTGCAGACTTGCTGTATCTTAGCTCCGAAAAGACCTTGCGGTTTAGCGGAAGGTACTCGCCGCAGGGTAACTTCACTTGGTACGAACTTGAAGGAAACATCCAGAATGGCTGGACCTAGGTTAAATGACCTCTTAACTTGATCTCCGAGTAGCCAAGACCTACTTAAGCGTTGAGCACACTTTCCTCTTAATACCGAACGTGATCCGCACTCTTCGTAAAGCAGAATCCTCACGTTTTGACTTCCTTCCAATTCGACAATAAATGTTTGCCCTAAAAACGAAATTGTAATTAATAATTTAAAATGTTTCTTAATAATTCTTTTAATTTCTATAAAATCTTGGAATTTTCGAGTAAAATACAGATATATCCTTTAACCAAATTCGTTCACTCACCCCAAGTTGGTGCTTGGCCTCTAGCTATAAGGCTCTTTGCTCTTTTAAAATAATGTCCATAACTATCAACTTCTATCACTATATAAAGATCGACAGGTCTGTCCAAACCAGGTGGTGCGATTCCTAGTAAGGTTAGCTGTAAATCTCCTAATAATAAACTTTCATCTCGACCAGAGCGTAGTAAATAACTACCCATGTCTGTTTGTAAATATGTTCGACAGGCTGCTATCCAAGCTTTTAAATCATACATATTGAGAGGTAGAGGTCCAGGTGGTTGGCCGCCCTAATTTATTTTTTATAGTATAATGTTAATTAATTATAGAACTTTAAGTTGATACTAAGATTTTTATATAGCTAGATCAATAAACTTAAGTGTCCAACAATTCCAAGCAATAAAAATCTAATAAAAAATAACATATACCTGTTGAAGAGCTTCAATAGCTTCTATCCACTGAGACCTTTCGAATTCACTGGACAAGAAAAACGTATAAGAATTTTGAATACGATTTTGGTTTTTCTGACCGACTTTAAGAATCAGATTTGGCGATGCTAAGACTAACTGTGCTTCAAGTTCGGCTAATTTTTTTCGATTTTTTTCTGAACCCCTCCCACCAAGTCTGATCCTCTTATCATCGTTTTTTTCTTCCCATAAGATTTGATCTCTGACTGTGCATGCTTGAGATCTGAAAGAATTAAATAATATTATAACTTTTAACAGCTACAAAAAAAAATAAAAAGGATTATTTTATTTACCTAAGTACTACTACATTAGCTGGACTGTTTTCTCGTGGCTCGATGCCATCTTCCATGACTACAACTTCAGACATTGGAATAAACCACTTCAATTCAAATGTAAATTTATCTTTGCCAGATGCCTTGTACTTAGCACAAGAAATGACATCATTGAAAAGGAATAAGTGCCTTAATTTTCTGTGACCGTCTGATAATTCCACAACGAATGAATTTTTTACAAGTCTCCTCTGAGCTTGATCATGACTCTAAATATAAAAATTATGTATTTGAAATTTTATTTTACTATAAAATATATATAGTCGAGAGAGGATAAACATTTATAAAAAAAAATGTTTTTAAACTATAAATCATCATTAAAATTAAGTTTATTAAAAAATTAAGATTATAAAAAATAGTAATCTAGCTCAAGAAATATTTACTAAAAAATTTTTCTGTAAATTAAATCTTATGATTTTGATCAATTTACCTTAAACATAGACTTTGTTTGTATAATATTGAATTCATCAAGGAAATTTCGTGTCATGGCCAATGCTTCTGAGAGTGGTGCATGATCTGCATGACTCTGTGCAGTGTGTTTTAACAAATCCTAAATGATGAAAATAAAACATAATTGATAAGTTATACAAGGAATCTATACTGATAACATTAGATTTTAGAATATTAATTACATGTAGCACTAATGCATTTTTTTGAACCCTAGCAACTGGTTTGTGTAGGAGATCGTCAAGAGATAATCCAGGCCCTTTAGGATATCCTCTTAGTCTTATGTCCCTTGTGATTTCAGCAAACTGCGAAGATTGTGAAGAACACCGACGTACTGCGGCAGTAGCACGAGCATAATTATGAAGAAATGCACCGTAATCTCTAATTTTGCTCGCCATTATCTACAAAGAAATATAATTTTTAGCAAATCGGAAATGTTTATATATTATAAAGAATATTGGTAAACCCACTTTAAACTGTTCGCCAATTGTTGTTTTATTATCCCATGTTTCAAGTTTTCTTCTCAGATCCTCCAGGAAGTCTTGATGTAGTCTATGTAAATCAGGAATTTTGTAGAATATAGTATTGAAGTCTTCTTGAGAAATGACTGGCTGTGATGTATTTACTGTAGCGTTAATAGCTTTCATGTACTGCAACATTATTATAAATGTGAAAATAGTATACAATTATCATAACTGTAGTCTTTAAGAATTTTTTATCTTTTTATATAAGTTATAAAATAAAACATTTATTTTACCTGAATCATGACATCCAAGCATTCGACATAAATAGCTTCACTTTCAACAACAGAATTAATGATACATTTAACCATTGACGTTCTGTCATCTTCCTGACTCTTACTTTTTTCTTGCCGCCGAGGTGTAGTTGGGGTTGGTGATTCTAAACTACCTTCACTTAAACTTAAAGGTTCGGCATCACTACTCCCCGTTTCATTATCAGTGCTTAGGGTACGCAAAAGAATGGGTGGAGCTGAATTTTCCTCATCTTCACTGTCCATTGCGGCTCGATTTCTAAAATATAATTATTTAGGGTGTAATACCTACTTGGAGTATAGGTTTTATATTTGAGTATAGCTTGTTTTGCAAGTATTTTGTATTACAAATCCTAAGTAATGTAAAAAGTACATTAAATTAGTCATGCTTTACTACTTAACCTCTAGGTGACCAAGGTGACACCATAAGGTGTCACCCCATGGTCGACACATATCAATTGACCATTGGGCTGCACTTATATGAGAATATTTTAGTAAAAGTATAATTTTTCAGAAAAAATGAGCCCAGACACCTAGAGGTTAATAGAAATTGAGTAAATTCGAACAAAGTTCTCATGATACATTACAGTAGATTTTTTACTTACTGTATGAAGTAATCTATATTGACATAGTTGCTTTGATTTCCTGGAGAATCTGGAAGGGAAGGTGGTCTTCGCAATTGCACTTTACCTCCATTATTACCAACTGCAGGTGCGTGAGCTTCAATATAAACATATTCTCCAGTCTGATCAAGAGCTACCGAATCATAATATGGTTCTTCTTCTGATGCTTCTGCATCACCATCTTCACCATCCTCAAGTGCTTTTTCAGAATTCTTTTCATCGTCTTCTTTTACTGAATCTTCATTTTTATCTTTTTGTGAATTACCTGTCACTTGTATTACAGTAATATAATTACTCGGCACATCTGGATCACTACTCCTCCTGCACTCAGGCACTTTCTCAGGACTTCTGGGTATTTCACTTTTTGGTCTTCGGCTTGAACTTAAAGTTGAACTTAATTCATTAACACATTTATCCTGTAGTTTGCTGAGATCTTCACGGGCTGGAAGAGGTGGAGCAGTGTCCTCAGCTTCTTCAGATTGAGTTGTTGAATCTAGTATAGTAGTTTCTGCCGAATGAAAACTTTGTTGGATTGGTGATTCCGCACCTGATGTTTTATTCTCTGATGAGGTAGATGCATTTGCTAATTTATGTCTTTCAACATCTGCTAAGAGTCGTTCTAAATATTCAACATAGAATTCTTCTTTTTCAAGTTCCTCTCTGAGAACAGTCACCTTAAAATAAAAGTTTATATATTTATTAACTTTGACAAGAATTTATTTATTTGTATTGTATTAGTACATGCCTAACAATAATTTAAACACTTAAATGTTATTTCAGCTTTAATAATTTATATGCACTTTTATAATTTATCAAATAAAAAGTTTTTACTTGCATTATGAAATCTATGAATCACGATATCCCGGATATAAAAAAAAACTTTAACATATATCGTATGTGCAGGTAACAAAGTATTAAGTTTATTAATAAACATAATATATATGTGTTTAGCTTAATAATACATTGATTTATTAATACATATATGTTCAGGTTAATAATATGGTAAGTAGAAAAGCATGTGTAATTTTTTTGATTTAAGCATTAGAAAGATTTTTGATGCAAAAAAAGTAAATACATAAATAGAAAAATTGACACTTTAATTAAACCTTTTAATTGTTTAAGTATATTTAAAACTTTATTTGGATTAAAAAATTTAATTTCTTTTAAGTACAAATATTGTTAAACTCAAAATTGCTTTGTTTTCAAAAATGTTACTTTTAGACATAGACTTGCAAAATAATTATATTTTTAAAATGAGAATTCACAATTACAATCAACTATGTTACTCATAAACAGTGGCACCGCCCAATTAAAACTTCTATCAATCGTGATGAATCATCAACGCAAGTAACCCATAAAATTGAATGTGTTCTACCTCTTGATCTCAATCGCAGTAAAACTCTTATTTATACTCTTTAAAAACAGCACAGCGATATAAAAAATACTAAAAATATATTTTGATATTCTTATTAATTTCCTGTATAAAAATTTAAATAACTAGCTATACATTATTTCATCAGTGACTATGATAAGCAATAAGAGTAATATTTTTATAACCTTTTAGAAAGAAATGAAGAATAATTCTTTTATATCTTATAAGTTGAGAATTATCCTTGAGAAATACCTTGTGTTTGTGTTTGACCAGATTTGCTCGTACATCTTCTTCCCAGGCAGCTGGTAAATCGCTGTCTGGGAACCTATCCATCCAGACCCGTTGGAAGTCCCCGAAAACACTCATCCCTATTAAGCAACACAAAACCACATTTATCAATTACACCGATAAACTATATCACTATATCTAAAAAGCACAAGAAGGAAATTCAACAAAAAAACATAGATGTTTCTAATGATTACACTACAGCATTTATATCAAGCCCCCTCACTTTCATCGAAATGAGAGTTTCACAAGAATCAGCCAAGTGTTCAAAAACTGTATTTCGTAATACATTCGCAATGCTTAAAAATCCCTGAGGCGAATCCTCCACGAAAACGCATCGGATATAATGTCGACAGCGTTCTTCCTTTATACGAAAAAAAAATATATACAAAAGTGCACTGCTCTGTAGTGTACGCGAAAAAAGGGAAAGCGAAAAATTGCGAGAACCCTAAAATCGAAAAAAAAAAATAAGAGTAAGGAAACGAGGAGGTATATGATTAATATCTGCCAGCACCTGCACGCACCACTTGTTTTTTTCGTTGCCTCTCTTTCTCTTTCTCTCTTCTCCCGTTGTCTCACTCCCACGACGAGAAAACGCCCGTCGTAATCTCAGACGACTGGGCTCATCGCACTCGTCGTCCTTACCTCGTCGTCTCTTCTCCTCACACTCCACCTTTTTCGTCGTTGCTGTGCATACAAACGTCTTCCTTCTTCCTCTAGTCCGCGATGACTGCCGCCTGCGTTATCTAGATACGTACTCGCTGCACTTTTATTTCTCTCTCTTTTTTACACACGTAATGTGCGTTTCGTGAATACCCGACTAACCCGACACACACGCACACACACGCGCGACTGTTCTTTTCCTGTCGGGCTGTCGCCTATTCCTCTCTCTCTATCTCTCTTTCTCTCTATCTCACTCTATACCTCTCTCTTCGCGCTGAGCGAAGATTTTCGCGGAATTTATGAGTATAAGTATACCACAACTCTCGAAAATTGTTCTTTTATTGCTGTTGCGGATCGCTGCGGATCCTCAGCTATTTTTCGCGGATTGTTAGAAGGATATATGGAACGGAGCGGCACGAACGTACCGTGAAGCGAGCAAGGATATAATATCGCACACGCAAGGAAAGTCAACAGAGCGAGCGTCATACGGTTGCTGTCATCTTGCCGACTTATCTCTCTCTCTCTCTTGCTCCCTCTGATTCTTTAGACTCGTGCTGTGTGTGTTATCGGCAGCAGCTGTCTCGCTTTGTTGCTCTCACATGCTCTACCCGTACAGGGAGCGATGCGCACCTCCCTTTTCTCTCTGTATCTCTGTTTCTCTCCCTCTCATATAATATTCTAGTATAGCTTCTGCCCTTCTGTATAGTGCCGCCCCCCGTCCCATTCTCTATTGGCTACTTTCTCTCTCTCTCTCTCTCTCTCTGTCTCTGTCTCTCTCTGTTTCTCTCTCTCTCTCTCGTGTCTGTTTTTGCGTGGGATGAGATTATGAGAATTATAGGAATGGGATGGTTTCATCTATGCATTTGTGTAGGTGTGGTTAAAACGGAGTCCCCTAGATTTGTTACTACTTACTATATAGGTGGATTATTCCGCTCCATTATTCTTTTATTTATACCCCCCTGTTTTTAGCTGATGATTATTGGAGCAAAATTGATGTTTATGCTTAATAATAATTTTCCGACTCCGTGATTACGTGCGCACGAGCAGTTTTAAAATTGCATTATCGGCTTAAGCCATTGCATTATATTATTAATAAACTATTTTTATTGAAGGCTTGAGAATAATTAAACATTATAGTTATACTCATTTTAAGTGAGTTTAATATCGATGCTCTAAATAAAACATATATGGAAAAATTCTTTTATTCAAATCTATTGCGACATTTTGGAAGTGCCATAACTTTAGTTTCTTTATCAAGGAGCTTAAAATAAATCTTAACGCATTTTAATAGTAAGGATTATAATATAATAATAATGTGTATTAGGAATTTTTATAGATAACTTTTTAAACGTCCACAATAATCTGTAAATATTATAACATTATAATATAATTATCAGACTTAAAAATACATGTGAAACCGCGCAAGCTCCATCAGAAACTTATATAAATCGGCTTCCGATGCATGTATAAACATTTTTATAAGGTATATGCAAATATAATAATACTTAATATAACTGTAATATTCTATATTTTGATAAAAAAGCTCCGGTAGCTATAGTACATGACAGTTAATACGATGTACACCTATATATATATATTATCTGCACGTAAGGCAATACAGGTGTACAATATAGGTATAATAATACATATGAAAGCCCTATAAGTTAAAAAGCTATTTTACACCCCTCGAACACAGATTTTCTTTTCAACCCTATATATATAGACATTTTTGTGTGTTATGCTATTATTATTGTAATAATAAAAGGTATAAGTTCTATAGATTCTTGTTTCTTATTCATTCAAATAAAAAAAAATAATGATTCAACCCTCCTAATATGCATATAAAGACGAGCTAACTTGTCCAAACTTATTATAATGCTACTTACAGGTATATACAGGTGTGCTTTCTATAAAATCTAATTCGTGCGGAAAAGGGTAAACCGTTTTATATATTTATATTAATGAGCATTATTGATGATCTTACATACGTTAATATATTATATGCACATAACTAATCTGTATAATTTATTATCTTTTTGCGTATATTATTTGCGGCTCGTTTTTTCTACAAGTAAAATCAAATTTTGTTTTTATTGTTGTAAATAAAAATATATTAAATATTTAAATTATTTTTTAATTATACATGCAGCATGCATAAATTATTATCGATTATTATGATATAACTCTGAAGAGGATCTTATATATCTTATAATTAAAAAAAAATAAGAAAGCATTTAGTCTGAAGTTTTCCACAAAAGTCAGTATATTTTAGAATTTTAGAAATATATTATCTTAATGCACGTATAAGCGCACTCCCATTATAATAAAAATTATACAATATTCATAAAACTAAAATGAAATATAAAATGCTTGCCGAGTGTAAAATGTTTATTGCTGTACATATACAAAGATATACAGTGTGTGTATAACACTGCGATGATAGCTAGCATGTAATGTGTCTTGCGCTAGCGTCTGCCGAGTGCCGAGTCGGACTACTTCGGAGTTCGGACTTCGGAGCGAGTGCTTGCTTCATGCTTGCTAGTTGCTGCACTCTATAAGCTACTCTTGAGAGTTGAGTCTTGCAGTGCCGCACTGCCGCTACTTCCCAGTTCCCAGTCCTCTCCGTGTGGGCGCGCAGCGAACGTGACGAGCGAGACTTGAAAGCCGAGAAAAAGAAGAGACATACTTAAGTATTATAAGTACTTATCTCGCACGAGTCTCGAGTCGCGCGCGCGTGAGAAAGAGAGAAATAGAGACTTCCTTTTGGTGTGTGTACATTTCTCTCAGATCGTCGTGACCATTCACTATACCAGACTCCAGTCGTTCTGCGTATAGCAGCATCACCCAGCTCTTGCGATTCCGTTCCTTGTTTATAAGCACGCAAAATATGGCGAGGTAACATGTTGACGTTTAGCGCACCCAAGACGAAAACGACCGCTACCTCATCACCGACAGTCGAACGCCAAGGATAGGAAAGATTTATAAAAAGAAAAAGTCAGCACGTCGTCATGTTTCCATCTCAGGGTGACGGCAGAGGCTCGTATTTACCCTGTATGGAGCAGCAGCGCAACGGTTGCCCTTGCGTTGAGGATGGGGCAAGTGACCAACCCCACATCGAGAGCGAAGCACTCCAAACCTTGTCCCAGGTTGAAAAGCTCTACGAAAGTTATATCGCCGAGGTTGAGGCCAATGTCGACGCCACGGACGCCCAACGCACCGAGGTAAGCATGTTTATTGTTTATTTACACTTTTTCGATACGCGAATATTGACTTTGTCGGCTTTGTGATCCATCAAACTTGAATGCAGCCTAAGTATTAAAAATTCAATTTTAAAAATGCTCAAATGAAGATGAAATGATTACTACCGATCATTTCCTTGAAAGAAAACAATCTAATAAGTACTTTAAACTCAAATTTTTTTAATTCATACATTTTTTATGAGAAATTTCAATCAGTATTGCAATGCGTACTCAATTCTAGTATATTATTATATTTTTATAATAATGTAGGAAATCGGACATCTCCCAAAGTTTTATTTTTCTATCTATATTTTTTACTAAAATGTCTTGTAGTATTCTATTATTAAATAATGATTCTTTAAATTTGTATCATTTCATTAAATTCTATATTAAATTTTAAATATTATCAAAAATTTATTTTAAGCTTTTGAAATAAAACTTAAAAACTTGAAAACTTTTCAAATCTTTATTAACTTCTAAGTTGATATGAAAAGGATAAGGATCTGAAGAGTATATTATAAAATATTGTATTTATTTCTTTACTTTTTTAAAACTATTGAAGCAAAAGGTTCACCAATTATTTTTCTTTATATTTCTTTTCTGAATTTATTTTGATAAGACTCATATTTGTATAATTTGTATTATGGAACATCTTTGTCATATTTTATATATTAAATATTGATTATTTATAAAAAATTTTATTAATTACAGAATTCTATTAATAAATCCATTCACTGTTTTGCTGTAGTAAAATCATTTGTATGGATGCCATGAAAGTCAGAATATTGCAGCAGACTGCATTTACTAAAAATAGATTACTTAAAGACTTAAATAGAATTGATGTTCTGGAGAGACTTTTTGGCCCCATTTGCCAGTTATATTATGAAAAGATAAAATTCATTGATATTAATTATTTTATTTTCAGTTGAAATTGAAAATTATGACGGATTGGGTCAAGGACTTGAGAGAGCAAAATGCAGTATTAGTGCAAACTGCCACTGATCTTGAAATGGTAGCTGTTGGTAAAGTTAAATTATTGGAAACTAAATTGCAGGAAACTTCAAATTTGATGTCTCAAAAAATGTCACACACAAACAAATCAGAAGAGGTAAACAAAATCTTAATTTTAATTAAGCCAACATACAGTACTGTGCACTATTATTCTGATGATTTTTTTGACTAATCTACTCGGATTCTTAAAATTATTAACATAAGATATTTCTTGCAATTAGATTTATTTTATACCAAACATTTTTTCCATATTTCAAACCTTATTAAAAATCATTTTGCTTTATTAATCATATTCACAATTGCTTATAGGATCTCAATGCATTATCTCATCGTATTGATCAATTAGTATGTAACCAAGGTTGTATGGAACAAAAAATTAAGTTTTTTCAAAATGATATTGAAAATTTACTTAAGCTTATAAAACATGGCCGAATGGAAAACAATTGGGATCTTGATGGATTCACATTTTTTACTATTGACCCAGCAGATATTCCAGTACAAGCAGAGTGAGTTTATAATATTACCATTTAAATTATCTAAAAGTACTGCTGTATAATTAAAATTACACTACATTTAAACTTTTCAAAGCTTAATATAATTAAATAATGTAACTAGTAAAAAGGAAAATTTTAATGTTTTAAATATTTATTTTATTTTTCAGTTGCACATGTAACCAGGTAACGTACCGTATTTCTTCACAAAGAGAATGACAGAATTTTAGAAGTAAATCAAATCGTAGTACCTTTAAATGACTTAAACACCCATCGATCAAAATTATTTAAAAATTTAATTATTTTGGTTAATCATGATATGTACTGATGGCTTACTATTTTAATGCTTGTCGATTGCTGCATTGCGTTGTATGAATTTTATATTCTATAAGTACATTTTATTATTCTTGAAACATAATTGATAAATTAATAGATAAATTATTATACTATTATCAAATGAAAAATTATCTGAAATAGATTTTGACTTTGATATTATAGATAATAGTTAAATTAAATTTTTGTTTATTTATAAGTTTAAATATTTGAGTGAAAAGTAATTAACTGAGTCTTCCAATTATTGAGAAGAATATCTTTGAACAGGAAAAAGAAAGTGCCGATAATGGTAGGAATCCTTATTTTATAATAGAAACAGAAGAAAGTGAAAGAAAAGTTCTAGCGTAAGTCACTGCAAAAGCAAAAGTATTTCATTTGTTATGGTAAAAATATCTTAATATTAGGGTTGTGTTTATTAGGTACCAAAAAGAATTAGAAGATAAAATGCGACAACTTAGGAGTAAAGTTAATGATAAAGATAAAATTATTAAAACTATTATGTGTAGAGTTAAGATCCTTTTTGATTATTTAAATACAAAATATGATTTGGATTATCAAATTGATGGCATATCGACCAGTACTGATTTTCGTAGCGATGTAAGTTATTAGAAAAGTTGTTTCTTTGAAACTATTAAAATATTTAATGAGACAACTATATATACTGCAATTAATTAAATAACTACATTCAGGTGTTTTTTTAATTTTTTTTTTTTTAATAAAAGAATTCGAAGTTAGAATGACAGTTAAAAATGTAAATATAATTAGTACAATATTAGTAAACTACTTTCAAGAAAATATACATATTGCTGTTCAGATTGCCAGTGTGAATGATAATGAAGAAAGTGCATGTGTGGAAAAACAATTAGAAATTGAAAAACTCCGCGAGCAAGTCCATAATAATAAAACAAAAGCTGATGAATATAAAAATAAAGTGAAAACAATTCAAAAAAATTTTGAACAAATAGTGAAGGAAAACCAAAATCTCTTAGCACAACTTAAATATTTAGAAGTTTGTTTATGAATTTATTCCATTGTTTCTCAAAATTGGAAATATATTTTACGTAACAAAATAAATTTCTATTTCCAGAAATGCTCTGAATCGGAAAAAATTTTAACAGCAAAACTATCAGAAAAGGATAATGTTATAGATGAGTTGAATAAAAGTATTAAATGTCTGGAAAAGCAAATTCAAAAGTCAGAGGAAATAGAACAAAGACAAGACAGAAACATTAACAACAGAGTAAGTTTAAAAGTAATCAATTTAACATCAATTTGTTAAAATTAAATTTTTTTTTCCAAATCAACACTGATCTATATATACACAAAAAAATATTTAAAAATTGTATAATTATATTTCTTTTAAAAATAAGATCGATGACTTATTTATCAACAAAATTCTCACGAAATAAAATTAAAGAATTGTGTAAATTCTGATATTGTCTTAAACTTTTCTAGTTAAATTCTTTGGAGTCTCCATATTCTCAATGCGGGACTTTTCCTTCCGCCCAAATTGAACGTGGTAAACCCGTTCTTTATGTTCGCAACTTGACTGAAAAGGAGAATCAAAGTCATTACAATAAACAATTAAAGAAAAATTTATATCATAAATTTCAAAGGAGTCCGTCCAAAAACTACGAGACTAACCGATATTCAAATCAGTTTAAACCATATATGGATAAGAGAAAAAATGTTGATAAGCTTATTGTTGAATCGACCCAAAACTTTTGTTCTTCATCAAAAGATCAGTGTTCGAAACCAAAATGTACGAAAAATTCTATTATTGTTCTTTATTTTTGTAATTAATTACATATTTATATAAAAAGTATGCCTTTAAGATGAAGTAGTAAAAAGAACAGTCACAAACTAGTTTTTGTTTATATTTTGTATAGGTTGAATAAACGCAGTATTTTTATGAGATTTGATTATAGAAGTCGAATAATTAATATTTATTACATAGTAAAGGTAATTTTAATTTTTTTCTGTTTTAGACGCAAACTGCTAGAAAAGTAAGAATCAGCACTGAATTTAGTCAAAATGTGAGTATTTTTTTATTAAAATTTCACGATAAAGTCGTATAATAATTTTAATTTACTGTTCTATGCAAATGAGAATAACATTGTACAAATGATTAGTGTGCCAAATAATTCTCATAAAACAAAAAAACTTGGTTATTACTATTTACGTACAAATATAATACTACCTATATAATATAATAGTAATTTGTCAAAAAACCGTGAAATTTTACGGCCGTATGAGGAACAATTTTTTTTATATCATAGATGTAATATCGGATTTTTCGAATGGTTTTTAGTTTGATATTCGATTTTACGTACAGTCCATAATCATTATATTCAATTTATTAACGTAAAATATTTCATTTTAAATTTTTTTTTATTTTACGGACTGGACGTAAAATAGAAATTTACGGTTATATCAAAAAAAATTTTTCTAATTAAACAAAGAGAAAGAGTGTTCACAATCTCCGGGTTACGTATTTGACTGTAATTTTACAGACATTCTTTAGTGGAAAATATGGGTCACATATATGTGTATATATATATGTCTCATATTATCCGTCAAAGAATATTTATAAAATTTTAAATCCGTGACCCGGAGGATGCGGACACTCCATGTAAGAATAAAAATCACGAAAATATTTAATCCATTAAAAAATTATTTGTAAGGTCATGAAGTATACTTATAGTTTTAAATATTCTTTATAAGCAGAAATTTAGACGTTTACTTTATACAAAAGAAATATAAAGGCTTGGATAAAATTTTTCCTAATTTGTTAATTTAAGTGTACGTTATACGTTTTCGCAAAATTAATAATCTATGAGGTGAAAAAAATTAAAGAGCGCATTAAAGTTTCATTCTTAACATGGAGATTTTATGTCACGCGTACAAGAGATATATATGCAATAATCATGCAATGTTTATACTAAAATTATTTTCTAGCTAGAGGATCCAGCTACAGAAGAGAGATTACATGATCCTATCAAACAGTTAGAAGAATTGAAAAGTTTGTTAATTAAAAAGGATAACGAAATTAGCAAACTTAATGCAATAATTAATGAAAAATCTAATCAAGAAGTGGGTCAGGTGGTAAGAGAAAAATAATAATACATTACTGAATAAAATGCATCAGCAATAAAATACTAGATTAAATTTTTAAAATATGATTAATTTACCTTACCAATTTATTGATTAAAAATTGTTTTAATATAGGATGATCATGATTTGCTCAGCAATAGGATAAATAAACAGGTAAAGATAACTAAGAAATTAATTAGTAAAAATTAAAAATTATTTATAATTTTCTGAATTATTTTCAGGTTATTGAACTTTTTGATGAACTTTCTAGTGTTAGAGAGGACTATGAGAATTTATTGGAATACCTACAGCAATTAGAGGTAATAATTAGTATTATTTGAATTATAATCTGAAGTTATAATTATTATTATATGAAGTTATTAATATCAAATAGATTTTAATTAGTTTCTATTATTATTTTAGAACAAGCGAAGCGAAGAAGAAGCTTTAATTTTTACAAAAATGGAAGATATATATACTTTAGTTAATGTTTATAGAAATAAAGTCATAGAGCCAGTAAGTAAATAAAAAAAAAGTGTATATAATTGATATTTTCTTACATTTTAAAACAAACGTCTTTTAAAGTTTACCATTGACTGAAAAAAAATTCAATGAAATTATTGAACGCTAGTAAGTGTATTTTTTGTGAAGATCATATTCCACGAAGATGTGAAAAAAGTTCTTGATGTTAGTTGCAATTCCTGTCAATAGTAAATAATATACTCGGGAAAAATTAAGAAAAGAGTTCGCTATAAAGTAGATTTATAGGTATTTTATACTTTAACTTATTAATTTAAGCTATTTTGTTATTAAAAAAATTGTTTTATATTTTTTCTAGGGTCAATCCAATGATATTATAAAAGAATTTATTACTCCTATTGAAAAAAAAATAACGCACATTCAAAAGTTATATAAAAACCAATGTGAAGTAAGTATTATCGAATTCAATAATACATTATACTATTGCTGTGTTATGATAATGCATTATTAACACAATATTTTTGCAGGAATGTATAAAAGAAAATTTAGATTTACAGATGAAGCAACTCATTTCTAAAATAGCATCTGGTATTCAAACTATATCGAAAATCTATGAAAATAAAAATAAAATAATGTCATCAATAATTGCGGTATTTATTTTTTTTAATAATTATTGATTTTGTATTCTAGGTATATATAAATCACATTAATGTACGTTTCGTTTTAGATTGCAAAAAACAGTACAATTTGTGATAAAAATACTAACAAAGAAGTGGAACAAAATACTGTAAGTCATTTTAAAAATATCAAGACAATGTAGAGTATTCAACTGTATACAAAAAGTGTATTTTTAGATTTTTGCTGCACTTCGTCAACAATTTCGCATGATGGAAGAATTCCGAATATCTACTGTGGAAGTTCAAGCAGCAACTGAGGAGTTACGAGACGAAATGCTAGCAATTATTTCCAATTTGGATTTTCGACATTGTAAAGTATGGGATTTGATAATTAATTATAGAGGTACTACAACTACCCTTTAAAATTATATAACTAATGAATTTTGTATTTCAGTATGTAGAACTTACTAAAATGGTTAATCAAGTACAAGAATACCTCGTAAAAACTAGAGAAAATATATCTAAAGTGATTAATTGTCTAGTACTTCAGGTAATTCTTTTTAAAATATTTGAACTCAAATGAATAATCCAATAATTTTTAGAACTTATTTCTAAGAAAAAGTTATTTTGTAGGATGAAGGAAGAACTAGATATAGTGAAAAAATAAAAAATACTAGAATTAAGTTAAAAGATATAAAGAATAACTTTAATCAGACACAGTCAAACTTATCAAAATGCCTTAAGAATGTACAGAATAATATTCAGGTCTGCTTTTTTTCTTTGACAATTCATGTAATGTAATATTATTACACAGTTTAAAAAAATATATTTTACCCATTATAGCCAAATAATTTATTAGACTATTCAGAAATTTACGAGTGCAATATTTTACTTAGCTCAGTAACAGAAGAAGTAGAACAGATAGTTACTAATTTGCATAACTTTCAAACTCAGGAAAATTGTATATTATTATCAACTATGAAAGATTTCAAAATGCAAACAACAGCCATGGAGCATAGTATCGAAGAGTTTAAAAAGAAATCTGACCAAGTAGTAAGTATTTAAAATTATTTCGTAAATTTATTATTTTAAAACCTTCATAAATAACTTTATTTTAGTTACTGGAAAATGAAGGCGCACAAAAGTCATTTGGGAAAAAATTAAAGCGTTTAGAAAAATACGAGCGAGAAGTTGATAACTGCCATACAAATATGCAATGTACCCTTGAGAGCATTTGTGCTATTCAAGAACAGGTAATTTTTTAACTTACACTTCCATTTTCTGTCTTAATACTACTTGTACTTGAAACAACTATTGACTTTTTTTAGATGACTGAAGTTGAATGTTTTAAAGAATTTACAGATTCCTTTCAGGTATATAATATTCTATGATTACTTTTAAACTAATTGTGTGCAATTTTATTTACACTATGTTTGTTTATGTAGAGTACAAATGAGATAATTAAATTAAAGGATGATTTGAGGAAACTACAAAAACAATATGAAGAATTAGAGTTAAAAATAAGTGAAGTATGTTGTTAGTTTTTTTTAAATACTTAAAATACATGTAAAAAATATTTTTTAAACATTAATGTGTATACAGGAATCTCATATTGATAAAGACGAGAAAACAATGGCAGTTTGGGAAAATAAAGTTACTGACTTGCAAGATCAAATAAAAGTATTAAAAAGCGAGGTAGGTTTCGTTTATACAGGTCTTCTTAAAAATTCTATACTTAAAAATTAATAAAATGTATTTAATTCAGGTTGAAGAAAAGCAAGGGGAAAATATTGTTTTAAAAGAGAGTATAAAGTCTTTACAAAAAGATCTTGATAGTACTTGTGCACAGGCTGCAGAATATCGAAGATATTCTTCAAAAGAGTGCTTTGAATTACAAAAAAAAAATTTCGAGCTGGATAATTGCGTAGGTATTTTTTAGTTTTGGATTTTAAGATTTTCTTTTCTTGTTTATTAGTATTTTCTATTTATGTATTGTATAGTGCACCCAAACAATTTATATACATGACTTATTCTCAATAAGATGTTAGAGTAGTAGCAGTTGTTTACTTTCCTCTGAAAGTTTTGTAGAAAAAAAATTATCGTTTTGGCGGTACATTTTTGATGAGTTATAGAAAACACCTCTAAATTGCTATTTCTATAACTTATAAAATTTTCCTAACAAAGTGAGAAATTTAATGTTGGTATATTACATGTCTTTGACTAAACCCATTTAGAATACCAAATTTTAAGAATATTTATGCTAGAATCAGTAGGGGAGAAGAAAGCGTATTCTAATATAAATTAAAAAATTTTTAATATTAGATTCCCTTACGTTGATTAAAACTGAATGTTTTGTTTTTAAATTTTGTGATGGCTACTTTTTTTTCATAATTGGATTTCTTTGTCTTTAGCTAAGAGTACAAAAGGATACAGAAAATAATCTTAAGTGCTTAACAAATAATGAAACTGATTCAAAGAAATCACAACAGTTGCTTGATTGTATTGTAAGTATAAATTAATTGTACATATGATTGAAAAATGTAAAAATGAAACTGACGGAATATTTGCTTTTGCAGAACAAAGATCGATTATATGATAGCACATTGATGCATGGATTACAAGGAACAAATGAGGTACGAAATTTTAGTACCCAAATTTATTTTTAAATGTCAATAGAAATTAATTTATCTTAATTTATTGCAGAATATACCGCAAATATTTAAAGTATTACAAGACACTGTTCATACAATAAAACATGGCTTAGAAGAGGTTGGCGATGAACTCCAAAAACTGGTTAGTTGTTTTCCTTTAACATGCATTAGCATATATACTTGTACACATAATATGCACATTATGTATATTTATCTATACATATTTTAAAATTTTAGGTTTCTGGAGGTTCATCTCATACAAATAGTGCAAATGAACTTGTTAGGTCAACAATAGCGATTTTAGCAAAATACATTGAAAACATTAAATATTGCTCATGTGAAATAGAGAAAATAAAAACTACTCTATATTCCAAAGATAAACTTGTAAATACTAATACTTTATCTTTTTTCGCCAATGCCATTTATATGCATTCTCAGTATAAATAATATAAAAATACATTATGAATTTTAGATGGAAAATATGGATGAAATTATAAGAATTCAGAAAGATTCTATTACAATATCGCAATCAGAAGTAGAGGATCTTCATAAAACATTACAAGAAAAGGTATATCCAGCTAATTTGAAGAAATATTTAGCATTTTTTAATTATTTTTTAATACATATCCCTTACTATTTTCTTTATTACTTTAAAATAAAATTGCAGTAAATTAAAAGCACTTAGCACACCGATTTTAATTAATTTCTATATTTTTTTTAGATTGAGACCCAAGAAAAAACCATTTTCAATTACGAAAAAGAAATAAAAAAACTGACTGAGCAAGTATGTTAATTTTTATTTTTATAATATCTTTGAATATAATAAAGAATTAGATTATAAAAAAATGTTTCGTTTCAAGAAGAAAAGTGCATAGTTTGCAACTTTTATTATAATAGCTTTAATAAATGTTAATATATTTAATATATTTAATATATTTAATATATTTAATACAATAACAATTATTTTTTACATGGAATAGTTCGCGTATTTATTTTTTTTAAGAATATTTGTTTTTATTTTGGAATCAAATTACCTTCGTATTTAAACTCATATTAAATGCGTTGATATTTTATTTCTTTACAGATCAGACTCCAAATACAAACAATTGGTCATTTACAAGAGGCCGTCGTCCAAGCTAAGAGGAGCATCGACCAATTAACTAACAAAGCGACGAGTGACGTGAGTGAACCGTGGTCTTCCGTCTCTCCTGTACTTAATCCTAGCAATGTGCACGATGTTTAATTTAGAATAGAGAATTTGCCGTTTATTTGATATACTAAAATATCATATTGTTCCTTGCCTTGCAAGAAACTTGTGACGAACTTTAAAGCAAATCCCGATGAGATATTTTGTAAATAAGAAAGAAAATTTAAAGAGTATAGAACTTCCAGCCATAGTATTGTTGAAAGTAATAATAGAGCGTATAGATTTGAATTTAAGATTTTAATTGATTGAATATAAGTAAATAATAAAATTGGGTCTTTGCAACTCAATTGTAGCTAATCGACAAGCATGTTTTTTTCCGATTCTTCGCCATTCCCATATAACCTTTATTCGCTTTATAAGTTTAAATTTTACATTTTTTTACTAACAGTGTGAAGTGTTTTAATATAATCAACAATGAATGACTTTCTTATATAAGTTTTGAGTGTTAAAATCAACAAAGTCGTGCATGGTTTGTACGATATATTTCGAGTAAGTTAAAATCTTTATTGGTCACTTTTAGTTATCAACGCTACATTAGTTCACATATATAAAATTTTTTTAGAATTTTAACAGCAATCAGATAATAAAATCGTTAAATTTGTGTATTGATGAATATCAAAGTCAGTACAATGATTGCTTTGGGGAGGTAAGAACAAGACTATTTTGGGCGATCATGTGATCCTTATCTTATAAACAAAAGCTGTGTTTTTCATATACATTTAAATTTATAGGCTTGCGAACAAAGCGCAATTTTGGAATTACAACGAGATGCTATTACGGAATTGCAGAAGAGGATTAGTTTCATTCAATATTATGAATTTATAAAAGTTTTTATGTTGCATTTTGTTTATTACGTTATTTTATTTAAATATCAGGTACGTTCAATTCGTTAATGGATGTATTATTATAACGCGTTTGAAGAATATATCAAACTTGTGCATAATTATATACTTCCCGCATTCTAAATTGTTTATTAAATATATATTGTTTGATCTATTATTTACGTATACTTTTACGTAATATATCGAAATTAAGAAAATAAAAAAAAAAAAAGAAAATTATGTATTATATCGAAACTTGACAAAATGAATTACTTTAAGATTTTTTAATTACAATTTAATGTTCAACAATTATTTCATAATTTATTGTAAAAATACGTGAAATAAATCATTGAGAATTTATTTGTTTTGTTTGATTCAATAAATTAAGTCAAATATAGTTAAAATTAAATATATTAACTGGGCAGTGTAAACAATTAAGATTTAATTGAATATGCGATTTATACACTAAAAAAAGTTATTCAATTCTTGATGTATTTACAATAGTTTTTTTATTGCAGGAGGAGTTAAAATCGCAAAGTTGGACAAATGTGAATGCGAAAACAAAGGTACAATTATAAATCTTGATTAAATTCATTATTGAAAATTATACTACAGTTTTTGAATACTCCATTTGTTATTCACGTTGCAGATAGATGAATTAACACAGGAAAAAAATTCTTACAAAAAAGAATGTTGCGAACTAAAAAATAAATATCAGGATGCAAATAAAGCCTTAGAAACTTTAAGGTAAATAAGCATAGTAAAAGTTTTAGTTCAAATTTTTAATAATCTGACAATATATAAATATTTTTATTAGAAGAAGATCTGAAGATAAATGTAAAAAATTATCCTCTGAAAACCAGTGTGAAATAGATACACTACAAGCCGAAATTGACGATTTGAAAAAGCAGTTGCAAGTATATAAATTAGACTTTGATTTAATTGAAGAGGAAATGAAGAAAATGGGTATATCAGATTTATCTGTGGAACGGTTTAAAATGCAACTGGAAGAAATGCGCTTAGAAAATGAGCAGAAACAGGAGGTATTTTTCAAAATTAAAAAAATACTATTATTTGTAAGATTCTATAATGTGTAAAAATCAAATGCACTAAAGAAAGAACTTCAATTTAAAATGCAAAATATACTATTAATTTGTAATATAAAATATGTTTGTTTGAAATGAACATGCCTTCTTAATAGACGTATATTTGTGTATGTTTGACAATGACGTTTAATTTTCTTTATTTTAGATGATCGCTAAATATATATGTGATCGTGATTTTTTGCTAAAAGAGGTAAAGTACATATTTACTTTACATACATTTTAAAAAAGCATATGAACACCTTTAGATATGGTTTCAGATAGCATTTTTGACTGCTCAAGGGCATCAAGATAGCGCAGTAATCAAAGACTTACAAACTACAATAGTATTTCTGGATAAAGATAATAAAAAATTAAAAGATGGATTGAAGAAACAGTGTGAATATATAAACAAACTTAAAACAAGTAATCAAACTTTAAAGGTAGTCTTTTCATTATTATTGCTTTAAAATATTGTAATTTTATAAAATTTTATTTACTTTTTTAGAGTAAGAATGACATTTTAATAATAGATATGAGTGTACTTAAAGAAAAGACGAAAAGTAATATTGATATCATAACGTTTGAGGTAATAATTCATTATTTTATTCTCTCATCAATTTAGATGTTACTCCTTTAATAAATTGAGTAAACATGAACTTTTTGCAGTTGCTACAAACCAAATCGCAATTAAGAGAAGCACAGGAAGATTATAAAAAAGCTATGCAACGCTTACATAGAAATACAGAAGGTCATTTGAAAATATTAGGAAAGCGACAGGAGATTGATAACCCAGTAATGTTAAGAATGGTAATTATGAAATACCTACTAAGGTAAGAGATTCAGTGAGCGGATAGTGCTAGTGATTGACCTGCTCCAGTGTCTGGATATATTTGACCAATCACTAGTATGCTTTCGCACGTCTCTATCCAGTGGGTCTTTTACCTTATTTGCTCTAAATTAAAAAAAATACAATAATATGATTAAATAAATTAAATTATAATTTATATTTTTAGGAGACTAACTGCAACTTTATGTCATTATGTACAAAAAATGATGAATCTAAAGAATTAGAATTTCGTAAGCTAACACAAAAATTAGAATGTACTCAGGAAGAACTTAGCGCAAAAAATACTGCATTAACAGAAGCTGAAACTAAATTGGACAAGATATCAAAACAATTGAAAAGTTCACAGCGTAATGTGAGTACTGTCAGGTAATAAAAATCTTTGAGAAAAAAATTTCTTAAAATTTAAAATATTTATAAATATAAATACATTTAGGCTTTAATTGCATTAAATCAATTTTTCATAATTTTTTTTAAACTTTAATAATTTAAAATTGAGAAAATCGATTTTTTGAAGTGAAATAAAATAGTTTGTGTGTATCGGGGAAGATTTGAAAAATATAAATATTTTTTAGTTGATGCTAAATATATTACTAAAATCTTAAAATAAAATAAACTCATCATCTATCCTAATGAATAATGTAATTTTCATCGAAAGATATTTTCGAAGAGGATCTGTGCTTATATAAAGCAGTATATAAAGTATAAGTAGATTATAAGTAAAAAAAAAATAAAGCATTTGACACACTGACTAGCCAATACATAATATATGTTTAAAATTAACTTTTAAAATTTTTATCGTCTCCAAACTAAATACTGTATTGCAGAAAGTTTCATGAAAATTTTATATCATTTTGGTAATTTTATGTACTCCTTATTATGGTAATGAAAAGAATTCAGGTTTCTATAAAATATATCATAAATAATTTGTTAGTTATTATCTATTGGTAAGAATTTATAGAATTGGAAATAAAAAACTTTTTTTCATTCTTATAAACTTTCAGCTCTTGAATAGCTAAAGGTAAAACTGGGTAATGTACACTTAAAAGCTGATAAAATTAGAACATTTTTTGGATTTAGATAGGATGACTGCATGTAAAATGTAAGAGTACTATTTAACAATTTCTACTGGAAAATTTATTATAAAATTGAAGAATTTTGATACTATGCGATAAAAACAAAATTGTTCAGTGTGAAATAATATTTCCTAAGAGTACTATTTTAAATCCTCCAATTTAGTTGTGATTTGCAATGCCAGTATAATATTTAAATCTATTACACTTTTTATATATAGATGTTTCATAACAGGATCTTATTGCACAAAAGAAATTTTTTTCTCAATCACGATTTTATTAAACTCATTTTAATTTTTGATACGTTTAAAAAGCAGTATTCTCGTTCATAGTGCAAGCTACAAAAAGACGAATTGGACCTGTCGGAGATGAAAGTAAGCACCTTGCAGCATAAGTTCCAGTCTTGTAAGGATAAAAATGAAGAGTTGTTGCGCCTCAACCAATGTTTGGAAGATAACTACAGCAAATGTATGACTGAGGTGAGGTATTCATAGTATTCAGTCGACTTCGTATTATAAATAAAGAAAAAGCATATCGCTATTATTTCATTAATTCGTGGTAACGGCATGATATTTAATGTCAGAAAATTATAACGAAAAGTCTTCGTATTCATTGCGTACTTCTTAATAACTGTGCTAGCCAAAATTTTTCAAATGACTCGATGAAATTGATTGAACAATATTTATAGCAAGAACAACTTTTGAACAAAACTGATGCCATTCTCGTACACCCTGTTTATCGTATGCATGTTTGTATTTCAATTGCTTCAGTTGGAAGATATCATGTTGCAACTCGAAGATATGCAGAGTTCTCTCGTCGAATTGAAGTCGGAGTGCGACGCCAAGACACAGTCGCTAGACTATGTATCCACCGAGCTGGAGAAGATGAAAGCAAGCAGGTCCGAGGTTTGCGAGGAGTCTCAATGTGTGCTGAAAGAAATTCGTTGCTGGATGAAGCAGCAGAAGCAGACGACCAGCGCGCTACAGGAGAAACTGCGCCAGAAACAGAAGCAGTTGCTACTCAGCAGTTCCGAAAAAAAGTGAGGGGTCCCATTATTATTATTATTGTTTGTGAGCTGTTTATTAACTAAAATATTAACAGACAGGATTCTATGCTTCTGTTTGGTTTCTCCAGTACTTCGATCAGTATTACTTCTTTTAAAACGTAATAATTAAATTGAATTTGTATTAATCGCTTTAGATATTTACTATTGATGCAAAAGAGTAGTATATGTGTATTTTGAAATCATCTTGTATGATTGATTAAAGTTCCAAGTTTTAAAAATACGAACTAATTCTGTAATGTTTCATTTTAGAAATTTAATGGTAACATTGAAGCACTTGAAACGAGAAAATCGAACTTGTACAAATAGACTGAAACTTAGATATAGACCTGCCGTTAAACCGCCACTATTATTAAATTGTCATCCTACGTCTGCACCCCTAATTCACAAATCTTCTATTGAACGAAAAGATGTTTATAGCATATATTCACGTTCCCAAGAAAAGAAGTCGAACGCAACTTATTCTCATCTTAGATTGCATTTACAAAGGGTAAGCAATTGAGTTTTAATGTAAAAATATCATTTTTTAGTAAATGTATTATAGTAAATAAATTCTAAATTTATGTATTATTTATATGACAAGTTATTCGAATATCATTTATTTGTAATTTTTAGAAAAGTAAGAAAGGGGTAAAATACACACAGCATGAAACTGAAACTGGAGATTGTAAATGGATTCCTGCTTTAAAATGCATCGCAAATCAAGTGCCTAGAGTTTCTCAAATCAATGATAATGAAATTCGTGAAAATATAGCTGATGGCGGTTATCAAACTTCTTGCAGTAAATAAAAGCTTGTTAAAGCATATATTTTTTGTAATCACATATATCTTATATTATTATAGAATTTTTATAGAAAAATAATGTACTTATGCACTTACTAATGGTGATTTAGTAATATTATATACACATATTATTAAATTGACGACACAATATTTATGTAATTATATTTGTAATTATATTTTTTATGAGTGAATATAACATAGTTTTCTATAAAAAAACATTACATTTGTGTTACGAAATTTTGTGATACAATTAATTTTGTAACCTCATTCCACACTTTATTGCAAGTATTAGATTATACTTGGGAATGCATACCAAACGTATAAGCTCTAATTTTTGAATGTACAAAGCCTGAAACATTTCTAGTAGTTTTTCGCACTCAGAATAATTGAATATCATATCGCTTTCTGGCGGTTTCTACAATATTATAAAAATATGTTTATAATTAATATGTTTATAAATAAATGATTTATAAATAACTAACCAAAAAACCATGAAGTTCAACGCCACATTTAAAAAAACTGTATGTTTCGTGAGCAGAACGCCAATAATTAGAAAGAAAAAATCGATGAGTTAAATAAAATAAGCCTAGCATCGACGATATTCCAATGCCAGAAAAATTATCATCTCTGAAATATATAGTTTAATATTGTAAATTGAAGTAAAATAAGATACTTAAGAATGATTAATCAAAGCTCATAAATAAATTTTTTAAAAAACTGAAATACACATTTAGTTTTAACATACCTCATATATTTAAATATGTCCCAAGCAATATTCAAAAATACTTCTCTACCCTTACCCACGAATATAACATTATCGGGTAATTTTTGTTCTGAAATTTAATAATTAAAGTCGAAAGTCTTTTTTTTAACGTATATTAATTAATGATTTTAATATACAATTGTACCAATAATAAATTTAATTTCATTCTTATCAAACAAATGCTGCCTCATACACTTCATATCTTCAATCGTAATGAATTTCCAAGTACACAACATCGGCTTGAGAGTGACATCGTCATATTCTTTGAATGTCGGATGATCCCGTGAAGGCCAGGGTTCACAAAGGTCATCGTAATCCACAATATATTGTATGTTAGGTTCGGATGTAGATTTCCTTGGAGATAACTGATATTTTTCAATCAAATTGCACTCTGACAAAAAAGTCTTTTTGATGTCTACTACAGTGTCAGCTAATTCAAGTGACTCCCGGCTGAGACTATGAACAGCTCTTTTCTTACATTGGCACTGCACAGCAAGTCTTTTGGACATAGTTGACAAAAATGATGGACAATTGCACTTTTATTAAAATTATCATAAAGAGTCGCTGACCGAAATAAATCGCCCGAAGTTGGTCTTGAGAAGAAAAGACATAATGAAATTCAAGCGCGATCGATTTTTTTTTAATATTCACAAGTTCATTATTATCTCTCGTATAATCGATCATAATTTATTATGATTTTTTTATCGATAAAATTAATATACAATATATTTTAGATTAAAAGTGTTATACACGGTATGATGCCTAACAAAGAGAATACGTAATAATTATAGCAGCAGGAATGGCCTCTACTATCTTACAAGATTTGCGTGCCAAAATTTTTTAATATTATTACCATATATATATATACGTATATACATGTATGTATGTATGTAAATATACATATATACATGTATATTTGGGTGTACAGTTATTCTGTTATTATCATTATTATTATTATTACTTATTACACAAATCATATCATCTATATGATTTTTATCGTATCGTGTATTTATATATTTATAACGAACACCGCCCAGTTTTTGCTACTAAAATTACAAACGGGAGTTCCGCGTGCGCGCGATTACAGCAGACCTTAACTTTTTTTCTTTCAAAAAAAAGGTGACATAAAATCGCATTGAAGATACGCGTATACGTGATTCTCAATCACACGTGTAATAATTGTTCATGTCGCACATTTCACTTCCTACCACTTTTTGTAGTTTTTTTTCGGTGTATAATCCATTTAAATTCATTGTGGTCACATTAATGATGTAATTACTTTTCTTGATTATGGTACAAATCTGAAATCAAAAGTAAATCATTAAAATTAAAAAAACTATTGTGCTGATTCAAAGAAAACAGAAAAACCAAGTCAAAAACAATATTTTAGTCGGTACTAAATTAAGAGTATTACATTGTCTTTAAGCGTTTAAGGATTACAAAACCTACACTAAGAAAACAGCGCCAATTTGCGATCCGCATGTTTACATCGAATCGAATCGAATAATAATTAATTTTATTTTGCATGGAATTCTAGACGAGCAGTTAGATTGCAAATTTTTAGGGGAATTATACGCAGTTTTGTACTTACCACCCGCTTTTGAAACATAACTAAAACATACGTTTAACTCATAAACGTTCAAATTACTTTACACCCTGAATTTTTTAAACTATAGCCTAAACTTTAAAATAGAGATAAAAGCAAGAAAACGAAAATGCATAGAAAATGTCTTGACAAATAAAAATTTAATTTCATTTTGGTAAGCTACAAATGAATTAAGGATACAAAATAATTATTTTTTTTTTGTTTTTCTAGAATATACATTACATCAGGACGGAGGAAGAAAATTAACAATTAAAATGAACTTGATCCAATAAAGAATCAATAAACAACATATGAAGTTGCATGTGTCGAATACATTAGAAATCAGTTACGTGCATTATTCTTACTATTCATGAATGGACAGCGTGAACAATTTTAAAAGGATCCAACTTGAATACCAATATGCACTTGCATGCACAGACTCTCGCGTTTATAAAATCTAAATTACTTGATTCGTTCATCTCGCATAAAATTAGTCACATTGTACAACAAATTCTTCATTCGTGATGAGCATTTCTCCTTACACTTATTACTTCTATTCAATACCCTACAGTATAATAATAATAATAATAATAATAATAATAATAAAATTAAAAATTATAATAATAATAATATGTAGAAGCAAGACATGCTTGCCTATAAAAACTGCAATACATTTATAAACGTAATATACTCTGATTAACTAAACTTTGCGATCCCTACTTGGCAATTCTAATATAAAATTTTTTTTTTGTTCTTGTCTTTTTTTTCTTTATTATTCTTTTAGTATCGTTTTGTTTTTCAGTTGAGAATTCGGAATCCCAAAGGACATAAATGCGCAGCTATATGCATTTGAAGAAATATTTCCTCTGCCTTCACCGTTTTTCGTTATAAAAATACATGTCAACGGCATACAGAGAGACACAGCACGATATTTATCGCGAACCTCAAGTTCGAGCCATTTAAAACTGACATTTTAGCTCATTTTACAGTGATCTCTTCAATTCATTTATGGGAGCATAAATTTAACTACTGCAAAAATAGATACCAATTTAGTGTGTGCAACACATACGGATTTGGTTAATCACTTGCAGCAGTTTCCAGTGGCTGGTTTTTGCCCTTCTGATTCGACTAGTCGGCGTCCTTGTCCACTTGTACTCGCGTTTCCTGCTTGTTCGTTCTTTGGAAGTTTCTTAGCTGAAAAAATAAATAAATAAATTTGTATGAAGTATTGGAAATGTTTAACGGGTTTATCACACTAGTATTTCGAATAAGTAAATTCATTCACATAATTTTTAATTGCACGTTTCAATAAAAATGAAACCAAAGAATGCTTGTAGGTATTTATGTAATATTTTAATTACATTAATTATGGAGCAAATAATTCTGTCGATATACTATCACAAAGTCATTTAACAATAAAAAAATTACTTTAAACTTCATTTGATTATTATATGAAAATTGTTAACAAAATTGTAAATAATGTGAAATATTCAATATATATATAGTCAAATTCAGATGTATTACTATTTTGTCAGTTGACAAAAATCTTTGTATGTAATAAGTAAAAAATCAATTCAGAATTATTTATTACCTATAGCTAGGAATATATCGTTGACGTTCATCGCTGTCTTGGCGGATGTTTCCATGAATAGAAGGCCATTCTCGTCGGCGTACGCCTGGGCTTCTTCAAATTCTACTACTCGCTTATTTCCGAGGTCTGCTTTATTTCCTGCTAGCGCTATCACTATACTCGGACTGGCTTGTCGTTGCAGTTCTTTCACCCACGTTGTCGCACGCATAAATGTGTCCTGTGTTGCAAATGAATTCAATGTTAAGTACATTTTTAACGTTGTAATGGGTTTACTTGTTAAAAAGCAAGTTTATATTTAATTTATTTAATTGAAAACTGCATGATAGAAACAAATGATTCATAGTGATGAACTTAATAAGCTTGGTAATTAAAAAGTAATTGAAAAAGTCTTTTTATTGGAATTGCAATAAGTCTAAAATGTAACGTTACTTTTAGAAATTAATAAAATATTTAAAATACAGTACAGTATAAAATTTTCGTTGCTAAGTTCAGTAAATGAAGTTCTATGCATATACATAAGTGCTAGTATTTGAATATAAATAATTTTTTTATGGTAACTGTATTGACATCAAACTAACAAGTATTTTTCTTAAATAACTCAAAGAATGACTGGTTATGTAAGAAATAGCTTTGTATACTGTGTATGAAAACTTAAGCTATTGATTTAATTATCAAAATTTACTTTAGACTTTTCAAGCCAACCAACTTTATAAATTTTTATATTTTATTGTAATTGAACTATATTTATAATTATGAATTTTATAACCATCTTTGTTGCTATAATTTGGTCTTTGAATGCCATTTAATGCATTAAAGAGGAGCTAACCTGATTTGTAATGTCGTATACAACAATGGCTGCTTGTGCTCCACGATAGTACATAGGCGCAAGACTATGGTAACGTTCCTGTCCTGCAGTATCCCAAATCTCAAACTTTACAGTCGTCTCATCCAAACAAACAGTTTGTGTTAAAAATGCAGCTAAAAAAGAATGAAAATTTAGTTAATAATGTGAAATGGAATCTGATACATATGAGAATACATAACAGTGTATTTAGATTAAATTTTACATTAGATTCTATTTGTTTATTCAAATTTGACTTCACCATACAAGTAATAAAAACAACTTTTAAAAATGTTTAGCTTACCTCCAATTGTACTTTCTTGATATTCATGGAATTGACCCTTTACGAACCTCAGCACAAGACTGGATTTTCCAACAGCAGATTCTCCAAGTAACACCAACTTGAACTGGCATATTTTGCCCTGTGTGCCATTTGGTCTTTGGGCCGTACCTCGGTTAGCCATGTTGACCTAGAAAATAAATATTCAAATTCAAAAATACATTATATTAAAATTAAAAAAAAAAAATCATTAATATATTTATCCTAGCTTGTAAATTTTTTTTTTCATAAAATTTGATACGATAAAAGCATGTGCAACGGCTTGCCAGAGCAGATCTAACCAAAAGTCGCTTCGACAAGATAACAGTCTATTTATGCTGACACAGTGTTTCAGATAAGACACTTATATGTGCAGAATTAAAAAGGCAATTTTTATAAAAATTCACTCGTGTCAAACAGATTTTCCAAATTATACTTATATCAGGGGCTTATAAAATATGAAATATCACTGACATGCTTGCACCGATCCTATGGTGGAACACCAAATTGGTCAAACTGAATCCTTTTCTCTTTCTAACTGGTAAAATAAAATCATATGTACCTTAAAATACTAGCATAACAAAACAGAGGTGAACGCAACGTCGCTAATCTTCTAATTACATTAGCTGAACTCTGAGTCCTTATATTTACAAAACACGAGAATCCTTCTTGAGACGCAATCACGCGCACCTAAGCTAGGTCTCTCTCCTGCGCAAATCTCAATGCCTGACTACGTGCAACAGCAGGAAAAAGAAATTAAAAAATCTGTAGTTGCTACTCGGTATAAACGGAGATCATACATTCTTTGGATTTTCAATAAACTTTCAACACTTGTCAGATCGTAAAAAATTATGCGGAAAAGTCTGTTTCCCAATATACATTGACTTACGTGCTTAAAGACCAGTAGCACATTGGAAAAATAATACAATAATATTCTGATGAATACCTAACCGATTCCAAAGCTTCTTTATCACACTTCGCACAAAGTATCACTAATAGGTTATCACGCGCGTATATGTGCGTGCAGTGGTACGGTCGCACACAACGAAACTTTCAGAGGTTAGAAATACTTTCGCAACACTCGCATACATCAAGATCGCAAACCTTTAATTCTTACACAAAAAGAAAAAGCATACCTTGGTGAGTGCTTTATTTTGTTTACGCAAGCGAAATTGGAGTACAGTGGACGATAAAAATTCAAAGTGTCTCGTCGACAAGTGTCAGTGTGCTAGTATAGTCGGAAGCATTACGCGACGTCCTCTATCTCCGTCTTTCTCTTTCTCTCACTCTCTGTCTGTCGTGTCGTCGTCACTGCAGCTATACACACAGTCACAGACACACAGCTTAGGCGCAGCGCACAGCAAGCAAGCCCTGAACTTGTCACCGCCCCCGCGTGCCAATGGAGGTCCCACTGGTGTGTGCGTGCTTGTTTTTTTTTTTCGTGATAAAAAAACGGGGCGAACGATTGAAACGAAAGCAGCAGACGTTATGATATACTTATGCGAGAAAAGTATAGACGGGCACGCAAGTGAGAGAAGCTTTCAATTTTCCGAGAAATGTAAAAGACCGAGAGACGAGCGTCTAAGGAAGAGGAGTTGTTACACACTGTTTACCGTATTACCCCTTCCCACATAGTTTACTCCCTCCTTCGTATATAGTCGTCATCCTGTCCCCATCGCGGAAATTCCACTTTCGTCTTCCATCTCCGTCTATCAATACTTGCGCTCCTATATGTGCGTGTATATACATGTATCTGGAAAGAAAAAGAAAGGAGGAATGCGCGTGACAGGTGTATGGGTATATAGCAAACGACGCCCCCTTCGCTTTCGCGTCATGCTAATGTATTATACGCGAGAGCTGCGCGTTGCTGTCTCAAATACTTCGATATATATATATGTATATATATGTTTGTGTGTGCGTGTGTGTGTGTGTATGTGTGTGTGTGTATGTTCGATTGCGACTTTATTATTCCGGGGGAAAGTCCTGTATGATATATATATAATATACGTATAGTCGATGCTTGGCGAACTGTGTATAGCTCAGTTTTGCGGCTTCTTTACAGTCTTTAAAAGCCTCGGTGTGGAACGGTTTTACTGTCTCGCGATTTCGGAGCGTCCTTTTTTACTCTTGCCTAACGTCTAGAACAGTTTCGGTCCTCTTCTATTCTATAGTGCACGTTATCTGTATCAATTTGTAATATTGTGTTTTCCTATAATATTGCTTTTCAATTCAAATCAGTTAATTGATTTAAAGCGCCAATAAAATATTAAAAACTATTCGGTTCAGTTTGATCTGCAATAGATATTCTACAATCATTGCCTATATACCTTGCTGAATAATGTGGAATAAAAACATCTATAGATCGCTGGAAGTAAACCGTACAATTAATTAACCGTTTATATAAAAAGAGACACTTCATCCTATTCAAAAGCAAGGTGTCATTTCCACAAATTAGAGCTCGGTCTGTAAAACAGAGCGACGATAATAGCAGAGCTTTCACACCACCTTGGAAAAGTAACGAGTCCCCTTCCCAATCATTACGCTCTAAATAGTTTGTTTACATGAATGAAATTAGCGCTGCTGGATTTATAAAGACTATAAAACGAGTCCCGCTCAAAGTGCCATGCATAACTCCGTTTCATTCTCTTTCTTTCTTTTTCTTTTCCTCTCTCTCTCTCTCTCTCTCTCTCTCTCTACTCACTCATCCCACATTCGATGTCTCTCTCCTACAGCAGTTAGTCACTGAGCCTGTGCTTATATCTCGCGTACATTGCAGATCAGCACAATCCATTTGAGACTCTAGCGCGGCATCGCACAATTTCACAAAGGTATTCGATCTCAGTCCGACATCTACGACGACGAACTAATAAAAGATCATTATAGTCACAACATATATACGAGAGAGAATCGAAAAAATTGCGTTTTGCGCTGATACGAGAAACGAGCTGATCCCATGGTTTTTAGTGGGTTTCCGAGGCACGCTTCAGTTGTTTGGATTTCGAAAGAGTGCAAGTTTGCAAGTTTGATTTGTTATTAATGAGTGTTGGTCTGCGAGAGGATGGAAACAATCTTTGTGTGTAATGTTCACCATGAATACATTAGGTATACTGTATAGTAGAGAAAAAAAGAATTATTTGAAACAATTAATCAGTGATTATGTGATTCACTAAGAACAAGAGAACAATTGAATACTTGATTTGATTCTTACACAAACATTTAGAACCTATATTTTATTCTACTATTTTCAATAGAATAGAATGACTCAATATATTTTTTATTGTAAAAGTACTATCTTTGATAGATAGGATTATCGGTTACCTCATTGTATCTCATATATATCCAGAACATCACATAAGATAATAGAACGAAATTAATTAAATTTTAATAAATGGAAAATTCCAATAATATTAACTGATGACGACTTATAGATAATTGACTTAATTATACAAAAATTAATGATAAAAGATAGTTATCTGTATGAGAACATGTTCAGTTGAAGCTTTAATTAATCATTTGGTAAATTGATCAGGTTTTCATTTTGAATAAGTATGTCAAGCAAGAAGTTGAATAAATTTTATATTTAATAAAAGTGATCTCAATTCATTATTTGAAATTTGATTTTCAGATTTAACAGCGCGAAGTAGCATCAATTTATAATGACCTTGGCATTTTTTATAAAGTGCTTCTGTTTTATTACCTCTGAGGTTGAGTCAGACGTTATTTCACACTTGCTGCAATGTTCAGAACTGGTTTTTGCACACAAGTTTTTGTAAAATCCAATGCATAAATTTAGGAAGAGATGTTTTTGCATTCGAGAAAAAAAGCTTCAATATCTTTCAATAAACTAGAACCATTTTACTTTGTCACGTAAATTAATGTACTTTCAAATTTTAAGCGTGCATAATGTAACGTATGTCTAGGTTTAATCTCCCTTAAACTATTTCACATGAAAATAAACATTTCGGAACAGTGGAAATCCCGGAGCAGTGTCATCAGACGAAACGGCGATGAAGATTTATTAGTAATTACAAGCGAATTCCAAAAATCCCAATGCATACAAAATGCAAAGAGCGACCGTCGTTGCAGATGAATAGCAAAATTACTTGGTTTTGAGCCCGATCAGAGACTGTTAGAGCAACAAAGATGAGTTGTGTATTCTTTCTCGGAAGAAAAACGTTCATTGACGAGCGCTATTTTCGATCGTTTTTATGATCGTGATTCAGAAGCACCGACAGAGAGAGAGAGAGAGAGAGAGAGAGAGAGAGAGAGAGAGAGGAAGAGAGAGACAAAAAAGGCCTCGTTCCAGTCTAAACAACCAGATTATAAAACTAACGCACAATACAGTTTATCCTTGCGGAACCCAAAACAGAAGTGCCAAAGAGCGCATTGGGTAATCTCAATCTGATCGATTACAGCCGTCAATATGACTCTGTTTGTTGCTTACAAAAACAAAAAAAAATAAAATACTGTCACCAGTAGTGTACACACCACGACGAGCCAGCTGGAGATGGTAACAAAAAAAATACCACAAACACAATTCTTCGAAATGCAACGCAAAAGAGACAAAGACCAATCGTGCCGAGAGCTTTTCTCTATCTCTTTTTCTCGCCCCCACTCTTTTCCTCTCTCTCTCTCTCTCTCTCTCTCTCTCGCACTCATGCTCGAGCTCTTGCGCGCATGCACACAGAGTGAGAAATTGATATCATCTCGCGATACGCAGACAACAAAGTTTTTTTTCAATTTCCAGTGTTATACCGGGTGATCAGGTATCATTTTACGTTAAAATTATAATTTTGCCATCACATTATAACCGATCATGATGTAGTGGTTTATTTTCTGTTTTTTTTTTTTTAATGTTTATAATGTTAATACTTTTACTAAAATGTCGATTTTCCGTACATGTGAGTCGGTTTATTATCGATCTGTATTTAAATATTCATTTGTAAAATAGGTAAGCGGTAATTTGAACGCAAAGGACGCTCAAGATTGCTTGGAGCAATGCAATTAAAGTTTAATTTCTCTTTAAAAAGTAATTATAGATCGAATGAAAATACCGGATCAGTGAAAATCATATGGTGCACTAAAATATAACAGCTAATAGGAAATGAATATTAAGGTAGCTCCAGCGTTTTTTGAAATCCATAAAAAGCAAAACAGATAAATACAAATCGAAAACTAAAACAGCGCTTTAATAATATTATTTTTTATGGGGTCTGCAGTCTAGCCAAAGAGAATTGCACATTTCATCATAGACTCTTATGAGAAAAGTGCGATTTAGCGTATAATCGTTGCCCAAATTGGCTTGAAAATCCGTAATTTTTTTTCAAAACTATGTTGTAAATGGTAGTTAATTACTTATAGTTCACCAGCAATATTTTAGACAAAATTTCATTCGTGGCAAAAAGAAATACTTTAACACATAGTAAGCATCATTCACGAAAAAATTTAATAAAAAGCATTTTTCAATTTTTTATATTTTAGGAAGCAGAAGTTGTTAAAAGCTAGTTAAAAACCTTTTATAACAGAAAATTAACTATTTCTTATTGCAAATTTGTCGATTATTAAAGTAAACAATTTAATGCACCCTACAGGGTCCCGTATAAATACGATCCAGTGCGCTGGAGTCACCTTATAAACTCATCCCCTGGAATTCCATTTGCAAATGTAGGTAAGTTAATGTGATCTGTCAACTTGTTCGGGAATCGTGAACTTCTTGTTATTTTGTGAGATTAACTATAGGTTTTCTATAATAACATGTTTATTAGCTTTTTCGATGGAAAAGTGAAAAATTAGAAATATAGAAGGTCGATTTTCTACGCTATTGTTAGGAAATAATATCTCCCTTCAGTGAGAATCATTAAGTCTGGAATTTCTGATTATTATCAATATTGTGAAAACTACATTTTTGCCTCGGATTCCAGTGCAAATTGATGTATAAATAGCATATCAGCAGTTGAGAAGTTTTCAAAATTAAAAAGCGCTATTTCAATCATCTTTCACGTATGAATATAATATGAAAAGTTATTACTATAGACTCAATGTTTTTAGAATAATAATTCTGGTTTCGTCGACTCTATGAAAATCTTTTCGCTTGTACGTTATTGGCCTAACATATGTTTCATGAACATCTTCTGATATTCTAAATATATTTTGATAGATAAGGAATGTGTAGTTTTCATAAAAAGTTGCGATAACTTTTCAGACAATATTTGGGTAATGTTAATTGGTTTCAATTAAAAGAACGTTGTTTCTAATGCTCAAATAATTACTGTGCACAAGAAATTCCAGTCTAATGCAAGATATATTTACGTAAACATTTGGTCAGTAACGATGATGAAACGGATTATTAATAAAAATTGACTTTTTCACTATTATCGGACTATCGGAGCGAGGCTGGAGTGACGATATTTGGCATCGTGACTTCAGTAGGTGGCGACACTGGCGCTAGTTTTCCTGGACACCCTATTTCCAAAGGCCAATTTGCAAGGGAACGAACGAAAAGCGCTCCGCTCTCCATGACAAACTCTCGTGCGCCTGTGTATTTGTATGTGTGTATATATGCTGGAAACAGGTGACTTGCAAAAGGCGGCGCGTGAAAGCGACGTACATGTCTACACTACATAGTCATACACAACACTTGCTGGCTAAGGATCGCGAAGAGTAGAGATGACAAACGCGCCTAACCTATAAAAGCACGACAAGTTAAAGTGCACCACAGTGTCGGAGGAATGTCGGCGATGGCGATGACGACGATGACTTTGACACCTCGCGAGTGCACGCGAACAATGATGCTGCACTGACTGTTCGCTCATGCACACGGACACACTGCACTACATTCTCGAACAAAAAAAAGAGAAACAATTTTTCACACACACACTCGAACGCAACGTAGCGGGCGTGTATACGTGTACATGTGCATATAATATACAGGAGGAAGAGAGACAGACAGAGACGGAAGTCACGCAGAAAAGGCTGAGAGATAATCCGGGCTGTACTGCTGCGCCACTTTCCTCTTTTTACCTCTTTCTCTCTCTCTCTGTCTCTCTCTTTCTCTTACCGTCTCACTTCCACTTGCTCCGTTTCCGCACTATCAAAGTGTGTCCGATGGGAAAAAATCAGTCACACGTAGCCTAGAGATAGAGAGCACGGAATATGAGAGAAAAGTGCACACTTCGAGGCCGAGAGATACTATGGGCGCCGCCACACACACACTCACACACACGTACGCACACATGCGCACAGCCAACACACAGATATCCACTGCACGAGCGTCCGCGAACGTTCAAAGACAAGAAAAGAGAAAGAAAGACAGACAGCCATAGGAGCTAGAGTGAGGTAGAGCGAGAGGGAAAGAGAGAGAGACAGACAGAGCTAATTGACCCGTATGTATAGATGAATTTCATGAATTTACCCCGAGTGTGCGGTCGTCCGTCCTCGCTGTCAACGAATTAGTCTACGAGAGCGTAAAAAGGAGCAATAGAATGGCAGCCCTTCCTTGCCTAGGCCACACTCAGCCTCTGCGCGTGAAAGTGTGGGTGTGTATGTGCGTGCGCTGTTTTCTCTCCTCGCTCTTTCTCTCTCTCTCTTTCTCCCACTGTTTCAAAGGTTCCTGGCAAAGAGGCGAGTCTCTCACGAGATGGTGCGCGCTGCTGACGATGACGGCGATGCTGGAGATAAAGATCCCCCACCTTAGCCCCTCGTCCTTGTCGTTCTTATATACGCACACGACGTTGCTGGCTGTCCGTCGCAGTTTACACGGAACAGCAGTGAACAGGGGCGAAGAGCAGCGGACGATCAAATCTACTACAATGCACAGACACACGCGCGCGCGCACACACAAACTCCGTTGTACAGACGAACGAACGAGTATACTCGCGGCAGCGCAGCCGAAGAGAGATATAAACCGCCGGATCCTCTTTTTCTCGATCTCTCTCGCGCGCGCCCCCCGATGGATGCAGCAGCAGGATGATCAAACGCACTCACACACTGATCAGAGCTACTGCTGCTGAGGTTGTATCAGTGCCGCTGATGTATACGCTTGTGTTCCTCTGCTGCTGCTCGTCGTCAACGAAAGGTCTATCTTCGGTTGTCGTCGTCTCCGTCACCGTCGTCGTCGTCGTCGTAGTCGTGCCTCTTTTGCCCTCACTTACACACCGTCGCGTGCGCGCGCAGTCACTGGCTTGTGTGCGAACACGATTTTCTATACATATATACACGTTCACACGATTAGAGCATTTAGAGCGTCTCTCCTGGACTTTACACACATATATACCTATATGCAGCACGGAATGGAGTATGTAGAAACGAGTAGAGAACGGGAGGAGGCTCGGGAGGAGGTGACTGGAACGTGCCTATATATGTGCGTGCCTGTCAAATGTATGATATGTATCTTTAACTCTATGTGTTCTTTTTTATGCGGAATTTATTAGGGATTTTCTAAGCTCGCGCTGGACGATTAATGATCTGCAGCAACACTGCGTATATTATGGCGATGGATAGCACCGGCGCTCAATTGTTCCGCGTATATATACGTGCTCGAAATTATAGAGCTTTGAAGAAAAAAGCACACGCACCCGTGATTTTTCTTTTTGAGCACACGATCAGCACAGAGAACAGCAGCCAAAGGGAGACGAGGATACGTCGTCGTTTTCACCGCGAGATCAAAATCCTAAGGCGAACTGCTCGATTGTACATACACAACGAACGATGTATACAGTGTATACTTCGTCTGTCCTTCTTCGTCGCTCTTCCTCGCACTTACTGTTTTCACTGTCGCTGGCTGGTTGCATAGCTCTGTCTCACACTCTCACTGCAGTATGGTCTTTTCCGTGTGCCTGCGGTCCGGTCTCGCAAGTCGCAGATCTCGACGCTGGTTTCGTTTCATTGTTGGTTCCGACTTCCGTCTGTTCCTTGGATCTTATCTGTTTATCCGCGCTTTCTGAAAATGAAGTAAGTATATGTTATAAGTATACTAACTTTTATTCATAAATTTTTTTTGTTTCTGTAAAATCTATAGGTCGAACGAATCAATGGTAAATCTAACAATCGAACCATATCTCGATTAATCCATCATTATAGTAAAATGTACAAGAATTAAATTTTAATACATTAATATTCATATTGTTATGTGTAATCCTTATCAAAAACCTTATCTTGTTTGAAATAATGAAATGTAGCTATAGGTATTGTGTACTTAATCATGTATTAAAGCAATTTTTTATCTCGATTGCTGATTATTCTACAAAACCGGTCTATGTAAAGAACACTGCAATATCTTCGCTTTTTCTGCAGGGGAAAACCAAATCATCATACAACAGTATTAAAAATCTGATAAAATAATAATTTTAAAGTTATAGTAATTTATTCTTATGTTATGTATTAAAGCACTATGTTTTATACCACTAGAAGTAATAGATAAGCTATTTCGGTACGTTTTACTTCATTCAAAAGAAATTAAGTTATTTATGAATTAGATTATTTATTAAAAATACAAGAAAAAATATTTAAATTGAATTATTCTTATTATTTTACAAAAAATGTCTTTTAAAATTATCTAGATTTTTGACACTAAGTGCAAAAAAAACTTAGTAAAGTAGAAAAATCAGCAGTTAAATAGTTGTAACGTTTCTTTTCTTCTTAAAATGGATTTAAAGCTTATAATTAGCAGCTAAAAGGCATGCATTTTTTTTTAATTGTAATATAGTAAATGTTAAAAAAAAATTTCTGATTTTTTATATCTATAACGAATGATTTTCATTATAATATAGCTTTATCAACGAAAATAAGGTGTATAGTTATATAAATGTGGGTATGTCTGTAGTCTATAATTAGTTAAATATTGCTTTTCGAACGGATACTTAGAAGTACCTTACCTATTATAAGAAGCAACTCAGCAACCTGTTGAGATATCAGCTGTTCCGTAGTTCTGCTACCAGTCGTGCGTTGCCGATCAAAGCAGCTGGTCGCGTGTCGCGTGTATGTATAGTCTACTTTGATTTTTAAAGATCGCGTGTTTTTTGCATTTAAAGGACAGTTTTAGGAAATTTTCTGCAGCGCGACGTAATTTGATTCACTTTTATGCACTTAATTTTCCCGCCACTTTGAGCGTCGTTAATATATATACGTGTTTTATGTAAGTGTTTATCAAGTATTCAAGTTACTAATCTCTGATTCAAGTAGACTTGATTTGCCAGAATTTTTGTCATGCTGTATATACGTATTTCTGATGATGAAATTTAATGTTTTTAATTAATGCACGAAACTTTAAAATATTATTTAAACTAGGGTGAAGTTTTAATTAGAGTATTTAAGGTTATTGTTAACAGTTATTATCATCAGTTAAATATGTTGAAATCTAATGTTTTTTTCCATTGCATATCTATATGTTCACGTGTTTTTCAAGTGCTTGACTATGTTTAAAAGAATTGTATAGTTTTATGTGATCATATTGTATTTTACTTTCAGATGTTGACCAGAATTCCTTTATTAAAAGCAGTAGCAAAGGTTCATTCATTTAATTTTCTTCTTAAAGCAGCATATTCCTCTGCAACAATGTCAAAATTTGATTTGCCCGATCGTTTTATAGGAAATGACAAGTCTGTATGGTGAGTACATTGTTTTTTAATATTTTATTTGGGTGTTGATTATTTAGAATTTGAGAATGGTTTTTTTATAGGGTGGAATATATTGCACTTGCTTTAAAATATAAACCATTAAACCTTGGACAAGGATTTCCTGATTTTCATGCTCCAGATAATGTAAGAAAAGCTTTAGCAAGTACAACACTCTGCGACAATCCATTGTTGAACCAGTATACTAGAGGTTTTGTAAGTAGATAATATATTTCATAATATGTATTTCACTTTATAAAATCTCTGAATTTATTTTAACTTTTTATTTTCATTTTTATTTCTATAATCATAAGAACCACATTATCCTGATAATAATTTATATTTTTACTCAGTCATTAATTCTTGCAGTATTATACCCACTTTGCTGTGAATTACTACATGTAAACATAGATTACTGTTGCATAATCAGAATGACTATTTTGTATCTAGCTAGTATTTTCAAGTATTGATTTCTTTTAGGGTCATCCAAGATTAGTGAATGCTTTATCTAAATTATATTCCAAAGTGTTGAATAGAACCTTAGATCCAAATAATGAGATCCTTGTTACATCTGGAGCTTATGAAGCTCTGTATGCTACCCTTCAAGGCCATACTTCTCCGGGAGATGAATGGATTATTATCGAACCATTCTTTGATTGTTATGAACCTATGATAAGAATGGCTGGTGGTGTTCCTAGATTTATTGCACTACAACCGGTAAATATCACATGTATCTGTGAAAGACTTAATGCAGAACAAATCCTGTGCAACAATCGTACATAAATTATACAAATTATAATATTCATTCTAGCACAGAAAATTCTATAAAAATGTGTACTTAATATTTTAGAAAAAAACAAGTGGAACAATTACATCAGGTGACTGGGTATATGATAAAAAAGAAATGGAAAGTTTATTTAATAAAAAAACAAAGGGTATTATTGTTAATACACCACATAATCCAATAGGAAAAGTTTTTACACTCGAAGAACTGCAATTTATTGCTGATCTTGCAAAGAAATGGAACACTTTAGTAGTATCTGATGAAGTGTATGAATGGATGGTTTATAAACCATATAAACATATCAGAATTGGTAAATGACATGCAAAATGTTAATTTATCTTTATCTTATTCATAAACATTTAATAAGTTCTTAATTTGTTATTTTTTAGCTACTTTACCCAATATGTATGAAAGAACTATTACTATTGGTTCTGCAGGTAAAACTTTTAGTGTTACTGGCTGGAAAACTGGTTGGGCCTATGGACCAGAAACGCTTTTAAAAAATCTTAAAGTTGTTCATCAAAATGCAGTGTATACCTGTACAACACCAATTCAAGTAAGAGTTAAATTTTCATCAATTCATTATACTTTTGCTGAATGTTTATTGAATCTAAACTTAAATATTAGGAGGCAGTTGCCATAGGGTTTGAGGAAGAATTGAAACGATTCGGACAACCAGACTGTTACTTTACTAGTCTTGCAGAAGAATTATTGCCAAAACGTGATTATATGGCGAAGTTTTTGACTGATGTTGGTATGCATCCAACGATACCTGAAGGTGGATATTTTATGGTAGCTAATTGGACTGCCTTAGAAAATAAAGTTAAGCTTGATGAAGAAACAGATAAGTACAAAGACTATAAGTTTACCAAATGGATGACGAAAAATGTTGGTGTACAAGGGATTCCTCCATCTGCATTCTACAGCGATGAACATAAGCATTTAGGAGAAGATAATGTTCGTTACTGTTTTATAAAGGTATATTATAAAATAATTGATAATTCTGAAATAATTTTATTACTTGATTTATACATGATTAATTATTATTAAATATGTATTTTTTATGCACTTTGCAGGAAGATGAAAATCTTAAAAAAGCAGCTGAAATATTGATGAAATGGAAATCACTATAATAGCTGAAATAAGAATCGATAATATAAAATAGTTTTGATAATCTTCTTGTTACTATATACAGTAAGTAATTGTATATTTGTATAAAAGTTGAACAAATTTTGCACATTTTGTAAAATAAAAATTAAGCCATATATTGTAACGTATGTGTAAGCTGTATGGCTATTGATGGTGCCAAATTATAAGTACAATTTTATTTTAGCTGTTATAATTTATATTTTATTATAAATATATGATGTATTATAATAAACTACTTATAAGTGCACATGATCAGTGTACTTATAAGTCTTATTTAATTATTTATAATACACTTCAACTGTATAAATATTAATTTTGAAATTCTACAATTTATAGATTATTATACACAATTGTGTATGCTCATATACACAATCACTTACATAACATTTTCTTTATGCAGCCATATACACTCAGATATTTAATTATATATAATTTCCATATTCTTCATTTAAATCTATTTTATTGAATAGATATATTATTTTTATGCCTACTGTTATCTCTTTAATCTTGAATAATAACGAAATCGTTTATTTATCTCCTAATTTTATTGTTTTATAACACTCATTTAGTTTTAAATGGAAAAGATGTTCCTCAAGAAATTGGCTAGCTTCTCTGCTAGCGCGTCCGTAAGTCTTGCCGACTCTGTGAACCAACAATTTATGTTTCAGTTTGAATAATTATATAGCTTTAAAAAACTAGTGATATTGTTTCCTTACTGAAATAGATATCCAGGCACGTGACCAGCATAACTTGGCACGAGTTCAGAATCCTTTACGTAAATCATGTGACTCTTGGCAGGATCAGGAGTTTTTGGATCCATATCCAAAACCTTTACAGGAGCCCAGTAAGTGTTTTTGTTATGCTTATGTTTAGAAGTAAACTCTTGTAAACCAGCAGAGGTCATATATTTGTTGGCTTTTCCAATATGGTAACGTTTGTATGGGATATATCCAGTGTATCCTGATTTTTATTGTTGATATTAATATACATTTTAATAGTAATCGTTTTCAATTTTCTCGATTGTTATTTTAAATTTTGTTAAAATATTTATCAAAAGAAATTTAAGTATTTTGTGCATTTTTTGATTATATATTGCCATACTAATAAATTTAATTATCAATATATCATATTAATTTTATCAATTGATGCTGCACCATCTCAGAATCCTTATGGGATTTTTAATCATAAAAATCGTACTCTTATAATTATCTGTATGAAGATTCTACCAACGAGTTGGTTAGTGTGTGCGTTACCATTTATAATATATTTCTGTGGATTTGAATTTTCCATAAAGTATGGAGATGTACTGTAGTCTTTTGGCTTCACATATTTTTCATCTACTGGCTGAGTTTTTTGTAAGCCGATACATTCGGGACGTACCGCAATCAATGGCAATTTGAACTTGCTTTGAAGCAACTAAATTAGAAAAAGAAATCAATCGTGTCCTTTATTACATTTTAAACATTTAGAAAAATAAAATAATATTACCAAACGTTCTTCTAAATTCTCTGGAAATTTTGTACCGCTTTGAAAATCAATAACCTTTTTTAAGCGTTCGCATGACTCCTTCTGCTTCACTTGCTCCCTTTCAAATTTTGCGATACCTTGAATTACTTTAGTAGCGTATGGTTTATCTGTTAAATCGTCTAATCTTGGTACGAATCCTAGAAATAAAAGATTTGTTAAAGAAGGAGATGTCAGCATACTAAAGAGTTATTGTTACGCACCGGCATAGCTTGAAAGCATTGGGTTCTTGTAAACAACATCGGTTTTATTTACTCTAGAGTTCACGATTTCGATATCCTCTTTTTTAGGTAGTATTACCTAAAACATTTATTTTGTGTTAGTTATATATGTATATTTGATTTTGGAAAATATTTTTTAACAAAATATTCGTACCTCGTGGTCTTTTTTTCTGTCCACAAGAACGAGTTTTTCTGAATGATTTACTGCTGGATCAAGTAGCAAATTATGAGTCAATTCGCCAAAAGTTTCTCCGCATACGTATTGATATTGCGGACAAAAACCAGTGTATCTGAAAGAATGTAAACAAAATATATATTAATATTAAAATTGGTTTAAGAAATAAAGAGGTTAAAATAATAATGCAATTCTTTATATTTGTATACTGTTAACTTAATTTTACCCTGGTAAATGATACGGGTCATCTTTTTGAAGTATATCCACGCCAACCATTTTTGAGCTTAACTAATAATTTTGAACTGAGAATTTCAATATATTTTTCTATTTTATCATATTCAGTAAAAGTTTATAACATCAATTTTCAATACCCCATTATTTATTTGGACACAAATGACAACTGAGAATCTGTATGCTTTAATTTATTTATTTTTATAGCTGATGTGTATGTAATACATTTACTTAAGTAAAAAACGATCCACATAATTAAAATAATTATATTATATAAATTCAATGTTGTTAAAAAGAATTTTTCGATGCCTGTTTAAATTGAAAATATAACTTTTATTATATATATATATTGGATTTTGACTTTTATTTTTAATTTTAATCATTGTAAAAAATTCAAATTATATTTCGCAATTTCGTTATATGAACTAGAGTCCTGCCTTATAATATTAGAAACCCTCTTATATTAGTGGAAAGATCTGCTTCTTCTAAACTTTGCATTCTACAGTCCAATAGGTACTTCAGCCGCCTTATTCGTAGCTGGAACTCTCATAATGACACTACAAAATCATTATCGTTGGGAATCCTCAAGAAATTCATCAAAATAAGCGTCCAAGAATACTTTAAGGCTCAAAAAATTAATTAGTATTTTTAATCTTAATATTAAATAAAATGACTATGTTTACGAATATTGTTTATTTTTATATACAAAGTTTATTGGTTTTCTCCTTTCATCCTATAAGCATAGTTAATGGAGGAGTGTTATATAATTATATAATTATTTTTTGGGGCAGTATGTGCGAGTATGTGCTCACGGAATGTTACCATCCTTTTGTTATATTGTTGCATAGGGCTTAGCCCGATGATTCATTAATAAAGTTAGTTGTAAAATTATCGTGCATTTTATATTTGCTATTGTTTAATTCAATGAATGGTCTGAGACAAAGGTTGACACATAAATTTATTTTATCAGTAATTTTTCCTACACACAAATATTATAAATTCCTCGGCCATTAACATAAAAAGACAATGCAAGCGAACTCTTTCGCCGGAGCTCCTTGTCTATATATATGCCAGTCGAATTAGACTGAAAAGGACCTGTTTGGGGTAAAAATTAATTCTTCGAAAAAAAATATAGGTATGTAGAGATTCGAATTCTAAGTGATGTGTACTAAAAAGTAGACAAATCAGAGGTGTGCGTTTTTCAGGAAAAATTCGCAGAATGAAACAGTTTTTTGCTTATATCTTAGAAGATCATTATCGAAGAGAAAATCAAAAGAATGCGGTTTTTTCTACCAAATTGACCTACAAGATTGACTTGTAAAATTTAAATCGGTTTATAAATATTTGCGCAAAACGCAAAAAAAAATGTCTAAAATTGACCATTTTCTAATTTTTCATTATCTGTTTGAAAATTTGATTTGAATTAGGTGTAAAAGTGTCAGGCATATTTGAGGTGAATTTCAAGTCGATTACTCAAATTTTCAAACAGTTAATGAAAAATTAAAAAAAGTCGATTTTAGACGGTTGTTTGCGTTTTGCGCAAATATTTATAAACCGATTTAAATTTTACAAGTCAATCATTGTAGGTCATTTTGGCAGAAAAAACGCACCCTTTTGATTTTCTCTTCGATAATAACCTTCTAATATATAGGGAACCCGATGTTCTCGAGTTGAT